>JAVTVY010036683.1:0-162782 GCA_036873755.1 Hanleya hanleyi | reverse complement strand
CTTTCCCAAAATGTTTTTACCTCCTGAAGGGCCCTTGTCAATAGGGTTGAAAGAAGCTTGGTGGTGCAGCTTCTAGAACCAGCTATGAATCTAGCTTTGTATGGTGATTTATGCATTTTGGGAGTCCAGTATATTTTTGGTATGTCGCTATGATTGGTTGGAAGACAAATACCTCTTTCCTTGAGAAACTTTTTGTGATTGTTAAATAAATCTTCCGTCGTTCATTAAAGAATATTCGCGTCCATAATCCAAAGATCTATCCCATATAACAGAATTAGCACCAAATAAAAAAAAACAACAATCATAGTAAACATAAACATATACATGTACCTGGTTCCCGCAAGAGAGAAGCGGTCATCAGTTTTCAGTGATGCCGACAAGACATCATGATGTTCCAATAATACCAGATCCGTATCGCTGATCAGTATTCTCAATCCATATGAGAATGATGTATCTCAGTCACGCTTTGATTGTAACTGTTCATACACCATGATGATGTTGAAGTACAAGATCTAAGCCGTACCTTTGGAATCTCAACCGCGCTTTTATTGATAGATTGGGAGCTGTGATGACCGATCACCTCAAATAAGTAACTCATCAGATGTTAAAGGATGAGCATCGAGGGTGTATGAAAGAATACTCGCCTCAACATGGGGTAAACATTGTACAGGAAAGAATATCCAGAAAAAAATAACCTTTAATATCCGACTTCGTGCGGTAGATTCCCCACCAAGATGATCATCGAGAGCCTGTGATGGAGTAAACGCCTCAACATGAGGTAAAGATGGTAAGTGAAAGACATGAGAGAGGGGAGGCTATTGGGAATTAGACAGTTCTTCAATATAAAACGAAAAGTAATATTTTTCAATTTATTATAAACCAGACAATTAAGAATATGCTGCAAGGCCGTACAATCCAATGAACCGAGAAAAAGATCACAAATTGAATTCCAAATTGAAGATCCATAATTTTTAGAAACGTTATTAACGAAAATTCGACGAGAAACGATAAAATATTCTACTGTTAAACAGAAAACCGAAAGCAAAACAACCATATGACTTCATGGGAAAGATGATATTGAAAATCACGTAAATTTCTGGAAGATGAAATCGAAAAAAGAATTAGATAACCTAAGGATGAGGAGATAGACGGTATTATATCAAGAACGAAATCCTGATGGCCAGAAGAAAACAAAGAGGAAACCCACCAAATTTTATGAATAAAAAAGAAAGAAACTTTCCCTTATAGAATAACTTTCGAAAACGACAGTGACAATAATACAAAAAGGAATTATGCAGGAACAAAGAAGAAGCCAGTACATTGGAGTGGATAATCAGCTATCAAGAGATAAGCACTGTATTAAAAGCAGTGTTTGGAAGAACCTTGGACAATTTGCCTTGCGATCAGCTAATGGATGATTTATTAAAGGAGAACTGCATATTATCAACCGCGGAATCTATTAAAGACCTGTCGTTGAGCATATTTAATGTTTTTCACTGTTAAATGTTACATATAAACCACATGTATTTCTAATAGACTGGAGACGGTCCTAGCTCAGGTTTTCCGTGAAGGTTATTCTATGATATTTTAATTAAAACTAAAGAAAAGACACAAAAAGGCTCTTGCTATCTATCGACATCGGAAAAGTCTTCTCGATTTCAACTCGTGAGAATTCATCTGAGAAGTCCGCAAAAACGTAAACTTCGGAAAAGATATCCAACATTGGTAAAACATATTCTTACAGATGTAAATACTCGCACTATTCAAAATAGAACTATTTTCTCACTGTTTGAAGTCCATCACGGGTGTAGTCAAGCTGGCCCAATTTCGACATATTTATTTATCGTTTGCGCTGAAGTACTTGGTGTAAGAGACAGTGGGAAAATTAGAGGCATTCGTGTTAATGGAACAGAATCTAAGATAAGTCAACACACTGATGACACTCAACTGAACCATGACGGTTCAGAACTATGTCTGAGAGAGGCACTAAATTAGAATTTAGAATTCTATGAATATTCCTTGGTATCAAAATAAATGTTGGAAAGTTGTACGATGGGATTATTGTCAGTTAGCAACGTACAAAGTTGTCAAGATGTAAAACTGGACGGGGTTAACGTTTCACCCTGCTCGACATTGAGTTATCCAGGACAGAATTCCCAAAAGTTTGAAATAAATTATCTAGCCAAACTTGAATAAATGAAAAAAAAATGCGCAGATGGCAACTACGAAATTCAACAAAATTAGCTAAAATCACGGTTATAAAACCACTTGCCGTATCTAAACTCCTGCATCCCTTCCTTTCGCTTTCACGTCCACACGAGCAAAATCATGAGATTAATGCATTACTATACAAATTCATCTTGAATGAACGGAATGATGAAATCGAAAGAATATGGATCGCGATTGTCAAACTGGATCAACATGATAGAGTCTATGTCAGCAAAAAATGACACAAATTTTCGATGTCGACACCTATGCGACAATTCATCCTTCTTGACCTGAGTGCCTTCGAGAAGTAATGAAAACTGCCAAAAATGCTTTTGGGGAGAATAATGTCCAATCTTGGACTCACAGATGAAATATATGATCATGCTATATGTGAAACTGTCACCGAAAAGATAAGCATGAAAATTTATTGTTTTGATGTTTGGTTAAGGTGGCTACCGACACATCAAACACGGGTCATAATACATTTTAAGTAGAGCAAAAAAACAATTTCGCATGAAAATTTTATTTTATCGAAGCATATATTTATTATTAAACAAGTATATGTACAATTGTATATGAATATGACAAATTTGTTGCCTTTAATAGGTATAACATCGGAATAGATAGGGAGGTGTAGCGTATTAAAACTTTAGTTAAAAAAAAAGATCATTATCCTGCTGACCCATATTTTGTCAGTTGTCTTTAGATGAGGAGTGATTTGCTCTTCCCAACATAAATTGTATATAAAAATCCAATAGCATAGGTATTGTTTCATTTCCCTATCATTTCTGCGCTAATCAAAGACAATGTGTACCCCATGTGAATAGGCCTCCATAACATAAGTTGATACGGGAAACCACGTTTTGTCTCATGATGCCACTCTGGCTAACAGTGCTAATTTATATAAAAAAAAAGATCAAATAAACTTATGTCTCCACCTTAAAACAGCATCTCTGAGTTGGGATGACTGACATTTTATAATTCCTCGGATTTAACACTAAATTTCAGACCCACACATAATAAATGATGCCTTACCAATTCCATTGAACTTGTAGTAACCGTATCTTCAAGTATCTCCATGTCTAAAATTATAGAGAGGTGTCGGTCACCACCTTAGAGGCACAACTGACATATAGATGATACAAGGTAAGGAATGCATGCAGTTGTATGTTCATGTACCTCTTCGCTTGTAATCTGTGTCCCGTTAACCGTTTCCAGGCAGTAAATGTAAATAACATTCTGTCTATATACCTCATAGGGACTACATCAAGTAACCTTAATATGATATAAAACATGGCTTTACTCGACTCTATGATGCCGGGGACCGGAACTAGTGACGTCGTCTAACAGAAATTTTATGACGTTAGTTCATGTACCAAAGATGGAGTCGCAAGTCCTCTTTACCAGCGATTTGAAAATATTCAGCCTGCATTCCTGTCTGTTATAAAGAAGTGCTCCCTCTTCACCGCCCCGGCCCCTCCCCCTCTCCCCAACCACGCCACCCCGTGAGACTCCATTCAATAAGGCAAATATTTTACCATTCATAATTTGCTAAAGGCCGAAATTTCACCTACGCGAATATTTAAGCTTGTTGTAGTCCTTCGGAGCTTTGTGTGATAATAATGGCGTCATCAGCGTACATGTTAGCTAGTGTCGGTGCAGCAAGAGACTGCCCAAATACAGAGCCACATGGCCTGTTCCGTCGCGACAATCTGTCCGATATCATAATGCATATTGTTCATTCCAAACACTGTATACTACATCAAAGTAGAGTGAAGTAAATTTTGTTTCGGAAAATTCTAGGAAAAATGGCTTAACTATTTCCAACTTCTATCTCACCTCAGTCATAAATTATGTGCATTATCATTTCTGAAATATCTTTGATTTGCAGTGTAGTATTCTATTTCTCGTCTGATATTGCGGTATGGTTAGTCTTATTTTCAGTAAGAGCAACTGGACTTGAGTAAAGAAATTTCCTCAGAGACTGTTCAGCATATTTAATGTTTTTCCTTATACAGTGGCCGTTCTTTGAAGAGAGATAGCACCTGTTCTTCGTGTTATGTTGCAGAAGGGGCAGCCTTAAAAGAACGTAAAACATATTTAACCCTAACTGGCCTGGGGGGGGGGGAGGACTTTCCGCCCCCCCCCCCCCTGTTGGTTTTTTGCTCCTATCTCCGGAACGACGAAAAATTGAGAGTTGAAACTCTATTATCATATCGGGGTCATTTTGAGCCTATTTGCATGACCCTCCGAGCAGAGGATCATGGGTAAATTCAAAATGGCAGCCATGGGGGGTACCAGAAATGTGATGTTTTCGCCATATTTCTTAAAAAATTACAAAAAAATCAGCATGTTGATTCAACGCGATTCTATGCATTTTACTGAAACAATATGTCTTAGCCTCACCAAAAAACACCTCCTGATTGTTCCCCCCTCCCTCCCTTCCCCCATTAACCCTACCAGTCCTGGGAGAGGGGGGTGGCCAAAATGTCTACCTACCAAACTTTCTGTGTTATCTCCAGAACGCCAAAAAATGGAGAGCTGAAACTTCGTGACGTTATAGGTTATCATATTGGGGTCCTTTTGAGCCTATTTGCATAACCTCACAAGCAGAGGATCATGGGTAAATTCAAAATGGTGGCCATGTGGGGTACCAGAAAAAGTGATGTTTTCATCATATTTCTTCAAAAATTTTGCTTTTCTGTATAGAAAAGTGGGTAAAACTTATTTTGTTTCATATCAGATTATTATTTACTAATTCATCATGCAGTTTTTGCGAAGAAAAAACAAAAATAAGAAAATTCGAAGATTTTGACCAAAAATCGTCCAAAAAGGCTCACTGTGACGTCATCTTGGCGACCATCTTGGATTTTTTTACATTTTCTTGTAGAGCTTGATCCAAAGATATAGTGTGGTAAGTTTCAGTCCTCTAGCCTTAGCTATAGCGAAAATATTTAGGGGGGGGCACTTTCTGCCGCCTCCCCCCCCCCCCAGGCTGCGGTACACCCCAAATCGCCCAGGCCAGATAGGGTTAATATGTTTTTCCTTGTAGAACCGGCGTTTTTAGAAATCGTCTGTTCATCTTACACTGCAAAAGGAACATTCTTATTTTCAGTAAAAGATTACTACATTACAAATCAAATTATTTTATAATGTTTATTAAGGTGATTATGATTAAGATGCACGGCCCCTATGTGAGATATACCTTGAGAATAGGGAAGCTATATTTCTGTACTGTACTTTAATACAGTGTATATGTTTTGGAATTAATTTTTATAATATATCGGGCAGATTGCCGGGTCGGAATATGCATACCGTTGGTTTTGTTTAATTTGAATCTTGAATTTATAGTTTAATTCTACTCCTAAGTTTGAAATTTAATTCAAATCTGAAAACTGAGTTTTGAGTCAAATTCAAGATTCAGTGTTTTAAATTCACTGTGTTACTCGAATTAATTAAAGACTTAAGTTTAATCATAAAATTTGTAAACTTAAGACGAGCAGTTGAATTGAAAAATGTTAATCTCAAACATTTAAAGATATAATATTATTCCAAATTTAAATCGATTTCGATTTCTGAGAATATATTTCGGAAATTAATTTTCTTTTTCATTTTAATTTTAACTGAATGAGCAGATGTTTCTGAAAATAGAGTCTCTTAACATTTCTCTTACTGTAGTACTCTTTTTTCAATTTTAATGGAGACATTCCTTGGAATTCAAATTCTAATTATTCATGAAATTTGAAGTAATGCTTTAAATATAATAAGAATACAAATAAATAAACCCATTTAAACTTTAGAGCTATTCGATATCGAACTTCACTTATCAGAACAGATGCCTCGCGCAAAAATGGATACCTTGTACTGGTCGTTCAGGCCAGCGTGCAATCAGATATTTAAACGTCGACCTATACTTAGTTTAGGGCGATCCGGTTCTCTAAAATGGAGGTACAAAAGCGGGGTTTTGCTCAATAAATCAGTTTACATAATGAATTCAACAAAATCCTGTCGAGGCACACACAGACAAATATATCCCCATCAAATGGTAGTTAAAAAGTAAAATTGTCATCTATCTAATTTGCATAATAATAGGCCAAATACGTGTCACGCTATTTAAAACATCGCCGACTGGTTCTTCAAATGGCAAATTAATTTTAGGATATGAACCAATATATAGATTAATGCGCCTGAAGTTTTGGAGCAATGGCTAAGAAGGAATCAAAAGTTAATGAGCTAAAGCGACGTTTTGTACCTCTATTTCAGAGAGTGGAGTCTCCCTATACTGATACAATTATAGGATTCCACCTTAGGCAACTGAATACATCCGATGACAATTACATATCAGGTTTCTTCCCGAGACACTTGTTACCTGGCAATTAATACTCAATAAAGTGACACAGCGATATCAGAGACAAACAGACTGGCATAGTCTCACGAAAGATACAAACATATCAATCTGACCAAATTATGGACGTACACTATTCCCTAATATTGCAGTCGGCCAGATTTCAACCTGCTTGATATTGTCACTGAAAGCAACAGCATGAAATCAGAAAAATTCAAAATTTATCCGAAGGTACGGTTCGAACCGTTCTCAAACAGAAAGAGCGTGTATTGATGTGACTCATAGCAGTCTAACAGACACACAGGACTTCCAGACGAACATATAATAAGCAAACTATTCGAGAGTATTTGTAAAAAAGCTCTCGGTGATTTGATTCGATTGGTGTGTTCAGTTTGTCACACGTACAGGCAGCACCACTATCGTCTACGCTAGGCGCAACTACAGCTTGAATAGATCATGCATATTTTTGTTATGAATCGATAATCGGAGGGTTCTAAAACGTGATCGACATTTTGGTTACTTTCAGATAATACTATTAGACGGTTAAACAAAATTAATACACATCTCTAGAATGACTTAGCTTAAACAATTTAATAGAATTATCCAGGTTGGGATCGATAGGGACGGTATCGTTTTTTTAGTATTGAATACAAAATTCAAATATTTTTGCTCGCATACTTTCTGCCATTATACTGTCATCAAGATCACGAGTACTTAATGGAGTTTGAAGTAACTCCTGCTGCGTGATCACCATTATCGTTACATTACGCAATCCACTTTACTGAAGTATGCATTCATCAGTTTCGTATAGAGATATAAGGCATTCTCTTAGACAGCATATGCCATTAGAACATTCGAAGGCCGCACTCTCGAAATCACTGTTAAACCAGACCAGATTGATATAGCATGAACAAATGAAGTGCACACGATTTATAGAATATTTTGAGAAATCACAATGTTCAGCTTCCAATTGTGCTGCAATATGGTGAAAAGATTCTGCACTTTGAAGTAAAAACATGAAACTTGGCACATTTATATTACTCGGTCGGTTGATTAAAATTGGATATGGGCCCACTTGATATGATTTAAATATGGCCGCCAAATTCAAGATGGACGCCATTGTAATGTTGAAATCAGGAGATCATTTGGGACCCCTAAATTTTCTTCTTACACATAAGGCTACGGACTTTCTATGACATATCTTGGACTCAAGCGTTATAGAAAAATGTAATAAGTTCCAAGGTGGCTCCCTTAACGACGCCACAATGACTTCATGTTATAAAAATGTTTTTTTGAGGTCGATTATTCAGTCAGATTTTTAAAAACTTCATAATAAATTAGGAAATAATTATTTGATATGAATTAAAATAATTGTGAGGACTTTCATGCGAAAAGGCAAATATTAAAAAAAAAACGAGGAAAACACCTTAGTCATACCTTTATAACCTCCATTTTGAATCTACTCATGGTCTTCTGTTTGGAGGGGTATCCAAATAGGTTCAAAATGACCCCAATATCATAGGCTGTGAAAGTTTCAATGTTTTACCTCTCAATAATTATGGCCTAGCTTTAATGCCACCTTCATGTACGTCCGTCAATTTATTAGCGCAATATCTGAAGAGCCAGGTTAGGTATAGAGTGACAAACTTTTGGAAGCTGATTCATCCAGTTATAGATCATATGCCTATTGAAATTACAAAATCAGATATTATCACATCCGAGAAGGGGCATAACTCCGTGAAATTTGGGCCGAAGCGACTCACTTTCGATATGCGTCTGACCTATGCCTAGATGAATAAATTTTTTTCAAAATGTAGTCCGTGGACCTAACACGGTTCTGCATATATTGTGGCAGCGGACAGATGCACTTGACGACAATACCCCTTGACCAAGCAGAAGATCATGTGTGAATTCAAAATGGTGGTCATAAGGGTGTGAATAAAAAGTTGTGTTTTCGTCGTTTTTCTTAAAATATTTGCCTTTTTACACATGGAAGTACACACGATTATTTTAATCCACATCAAATAATTATTTCCTAATTTATTATGTAGTTTTCCAAAGAAAGTAACATAAATAAATAAAAAAATTAAAATTGATTTCTACATTACAATGGCAGCAATCTTTAATTTGACGGCCATCTTGGAATAATTTCAAGTGGGTCCATAGCAAATTTTAATCCCCCGATCGAATCCTATAAATTTGCAAAGTTTCATGCTTTTACCTCAAAGTGCAGAATTAGTCCAATTCCATGCACCATATTGCAGAACTACAAGCAAATAGTCCAATATGGTCTAATATGGCGCAGATGGTTTCTCGTTTTACTATGTGTATAACCATTTTCTTATGCCTTATGTCATACTGTTTTGATGGCAGAAAATACAATCTGGGGTGTCTATGTGGAGCAGGGGTTAATCTTGGGTGCAGTACTAACGCAGCCTCTACCACAATGGATGCGGAGAAGGCCAAGGAAGATGGAAATAACACACTCATGTAAGGACTTTGCTTCGAAAAATGTGAATTCAGTAAATGTACCTGGTATGAAACTTCCAAGCCTACCACTTGTTGATCCATCCTCACGTGTCCGGGTATACTGCTTATTACCGGTATGGAGCTTCAACCAACCTGATGCACCTGTGTAGCTGTATTCCTTGATAGCACGCCAGTCGAAATTTCAAAGTCAAACCTCTACAGAAATTTACAATTTAAGTGGTTGGATGAAAAATGAACATTCAGTAAAGAGAAAATATCTTAGATGTTGGCATAGATAATGTCATCTGTCAATGTCTGGCAAAACAACTCCCGAAAAGGCCTATGTATCGGGGAAACAGGGCCCAGAGAAATCGCTCTCGAGATTTGCGTTGACTGGGTTAGCGCAGATGTGTTTGACGATATCATCAGGAATCAAACATTCTGTGGGGAGGCCGCTTTGATCAAACATTTTGTTGTACATGTAAATACCGTACGTGAGTAGTATATAAAGAGCAAATTGGACCTTTGACCCCAGGCGCTGCAACTTCCGGTCACGTGACCGGAAGCCTGGGGTCAAAGGTCAGTTCCGGCCACGTGACCGGAACCGGAAGTGACGTCACGAGACAGGTGGCGCCCCCTGGCGGCCATCTGCGGCAAAATAGGCTCCAATTTGCTCTTTTGCAAAAGCGGATATTAATAATGGTGCAACTTTATTACTGGGACGGGTGGCGCCCCCTGTCGGGAGTAGGTCAATAAGGGTCCACAGCCCCTTTTACAAAGCGGATTCTACTAATGGTGCACAGGGGTTCACTTCCGGGGTCACCTGACAGCCCAGAGTTATCTCCCCCTAGTTCCGGTTTTTGCCACCAGGGGCAACGAGGGCACCTGGCCATATATACCAGTCATCAAGGTCAATACCACCCAATTAGCTCTTTGTGGTTAAATACCGTATACAAAAGAACCCAAACTCACAATGTTGTATGAAAAAACACATTTTATAACAGGATAACATATATACAACAGTTATTTCCCCTTATTATAACAGTCCGGTGGAATATCCGCAGTGTCAGCTTCAGAGTTCATAGAACATATATACATCAGTTATTTCCCTTATTATAACAGTCCAGTGGAATATCCGCAATGTCAGCTTTAGCGTTTATAAAACATATATACAACGGTTCCTCTTATTATATACATTACAAAATCCAGTGGTAGTGTAAGTTCATATTTATCACTCTAAATGTCCAGATACGTTGTAGTCACACCATCGGAGAGCACTTTGCGCTTGGGGTAGAAGTACGTGAAGGCGTCCCGCTCCTGGGTATACGAGCGCATCTGGTTCTCGATGATACGGAAACCTTTATTGGTCCCAGCGGCATTGGTCTGGCTCTGGAGTACATCAAGGTATAGGGCTTTGGTGATGTTGGGGTCGCGTCGACTCACTCCTTTGCAGCTGAATTTGTTTTTGTTTCCACCATCGCAATAGTATGTTTTCGAACACAAAGCGATCATGGCCTCACCGCTCCATTCTAATTTGAAGAGGCCGGGCGTTCGCTTGTCGTAGGTGTAGTGGTCTTTCCTCGGTAGCCATTCATCTCTTTCCGCTTCATACTGGGCTCGTAGTTCTGGTTTCACGAGCGATTCCCAGTCCGGGTTGGTGACGGCCATGTATGCCGAATCGGTATCCATTTCCATCAATTGCCAGTCTGATTGGTTGAAATACACTCCCATGAAATCATATATGAATTCCAGCATTCGTAGTTTGGTCAGCTGGTACACCATACATCCTATTTGTAGCGGTAGGTTATAGGTGATGGTCTTTTTGGCTGAAGTCACTTCGTAGGTGGTGTCGTCAATCAGCTCCATGCGTCGGAATAGGGGTGAATTCAGGCGTTTGCGGGCTTGTTTTGTGGCACAAATGTTCACGGTGACGTGGCGGTCCTGATTGGTTACCGTTTTTCCATATCCGCTGTTGCCAAGCAATTTCATCGTTTCCGCGATGATGGCTTTACTGGGGTCGGCGTCTCCTTGGCGACGGGCGGTGGTCACGTCGTTCGCGAACTTCTCGAAACAAGCCTCGGGGGTGAATTCCATCACTTGGTATATTTTGGTAATTTCCAGTCTGTGCCTCATATACCACCGTAGTAAAGGAGTACCCAGCAAGACTTTTTTGGCCCACATGCTACCGATCAACATACGCCGCGGTCGTGTTAGGTAGTCGTGTTCTTCCGCGTATGCGCGCATATGGTCCCCGATATCATATTTACTCACCTCGGTGCTTTTGAAGATGGGCGGACATTCGCCAAACGTGTCTTTCAAGTGGGCTGGGACGTGCAGATCACATTCCACGAATCCGTAGAGGTCTCCCGTCTCAACTGTGCGTAGGATGTCGTCCATGGTGATGACAGTCCGGTAATCCAGCAGCCGGTCGTGGGCGTGTAGGAAAGAAAATAACTCAGGTTGACGGCGTTGCATGTGGTGGAACTCACATTCCCATAGTTCTACATAGGCATAACCCAGTCCACGTATGTAGTCAGCATTCTTGTCTACTTCTTGACGTAAGGCGGTCGGTCGCTCCTTATAGCGCCCACCCGCGAACGAACACTCATGGCCGTGCCAATAACAGCCGTGGAACTGGAACACGGTCGGTATTGTATTAATGATAGCAAATCCGTCCACGGGAAGGCGCCGATCTCCAATCCGATTTTCCGTGTGGTTGCCTTGGTGACGGATAATGACGCCTCGTCGCTGACTTTCCCAATCCAGCCATTGTTCTGCTTGATGTTTTGTAGATCGTTGGGCTTGGAATTCCCGCCCCTCAGGGAGCCACCGCGTATAATGACCGGTCGGCATGGGTTCACTCAAACACGATAAGTAGAGGGCATTGGCGTCAAATCCGATGATTTTTTGACACAGTTTTTCTCCTCGGATACGAGTCAGCTCTTTCTCATGGTACCGATGGAATATAATACTGGGGCCGCCTACGATATTTCCTTTCAAACAGTCAAACATGTCGGCGTCTTTCTGTTCGATGAGAGCGAAGAAAGTGGGTAAATCCTGGAACAAATACCGCAGGGTCAGACCGGGGATGCTTACACAGTCTTTGAATACGTCGACACCCATATCTCGGTAGAAGGCGGCCATTTTGTCGGTAGCTTCCAGAAATGGGACGACATCCAGATTGTTGTAATGCACCAGGTAATCCCGGAGAGTTTGCATACCTTCACGGACCCACACCTGTTGCAGTTCGATATATAGGGCGTCAGATAATCCTTCTCCTTTGAGTTCGTTATAGAAGGCCTCCTGAGGTGGAAGTTGCGGTTCGTCCAAACGCTCGAGATTCGTCATGTAGTTGTAGGGAAAGCAACTTTTCCTCTCTGCGCAGTCGTACGCTTTCACCCACTGGTCATAGCTGTAATTCGGCGCCAGGTAATTCTGTACATCTAAGAATCGGAGTGAAGTTGTGGATAGAGCGACGTGGTTGTGGGTCTTCTTAATGATGCATTTCACATTCCCAGCTTTGGCGAGGTACGGGTACAAGAATTCTTTGATTAAGTTCAAATCATACCGTCCCGAGTTAAATCCAAGCACCGGTAATTGACTCATGTATTCCAACAAACGCAGTTTCAGTTTCTGCGCGTAGGGTTTTGGTGGTTTGTGTTCCACACTTTCGTCTTCGTCGTCAGTATCGTCCTCGCCATCCGATGTTGGAATACGCGCATCAAGTGCCGCTAATACATCACGGTAGGTAGTCGAGGCGAGATGTGCCGCACTGGTTTGACTGAGGGTTTCCAGGTAGTCCATCATTCGTGTAATCAGTTCATGGGGGTCCCCGTTAGACACGAAACACACCGGAGCGGTCTCATAGCCGGGTACGTTGGTGTGAATACTCACACTCAAGGGAATGTGACGCTGGGTCCATTGCGTTTTAGCCGATACCTTTTCCATGGGTTCTAATAGGGCTTCAAAATCATAGCACGCTCTGTACGGGAAATAACGGTGGTCCATGGGCACATCGATACCCTCATCTACCAGGTCTTCAAATATGGTGGCCGTGTTGTGGAATACGCCGCCAGAAAATTTTCGTTTGCTGGTCTGGTCACAGGTTTTCTCGTGACGGTGTAGGTTGTTGGAACGGTCAAACACGCGTTGGCATTTACTACAACTGTATGACTGGGCATACCTGTTTATGTCCGTGATGTACGAGAAATGCCCGCCCGTGTCCGTGTGGTACAAATTCAATGTCATGGTTGTGTCGTATTTCCCCGCGGAACGATGTACGAGTCGGGCGGTGAGTTGTGGGTCGTCACTGTTGTCCTCATCCACGTGTTGGGCTAGACTATACACGACAATATTCACGTGGAATAAATTTTCCACCACATCCAGCTGCGATAACGGGACCCCGCGGAAGTGCTGTTTTTCCATGTTCCTTTCACGTAAGTAGTTTTTCCAATTGCAGTTGGCCATTCGCGTACATTTCCTGGGTGGTAGTTTGTTGAGATGGATAGCCAGGCAGCGAAATAAACATTTCCGATCGATGTACGGCCCATGGTTTCCACCTACTAAAGCGTACATGCCTTCTCTGTGTTTCAACCAGTCCGGGAGATGAATGGGAGCGCCGATAGGGTGGTCCATCATTTTAGTGACGTAAAACGTAACATTGGTTGTCATCTCTACTTGCCATTTTGTGTTGGGGCGTTGTTGTCGGGCCCATTCCAAACTATCCAAGCTTTCTAGTTGGTCCAGTACTGTGTCCAGGGATGGGCGATCGGTAATGGTGAAAGGCTGCTCAAACACCAGGGTATTGTTACTGGGGTAATAGTACCGGAGCTGGCCTGTCTCTTTATGCCGTAATAAATACCCAAACGTGAGATTTGATTTGAACGCTGTGGCTTGGTCCTCGAAAATAGTATAAGCGTAGTGGGGGAGACGGGTGTTTTCCTCTAACCGAAAATTGTATAAGTCCAATATCGGTCGATGGCGGTGAAAACAGTGCCTGATAGTAGGCCAGTGCCGTTGATAGATTGTACGCACATCTTGTTGTCTCGGTAGTATTTCTATAGGCGGATCGTCAGGATCTGTGGTAAAATTTCCCTCAGCAGTGGGCGAACAGGCGAACGGTGATCGTTGCATGTTTGTACAGCGTGTACAATATATTCGTATTATTGCGTAACAGGGCTTCGCCTAGACATTGAGAAAATGGATATAGATCTCGAAAACTGCCCCTTTTTATAGAAAAATACCCTCCCACGCTCGAAAAAAAAAGCCGACGTCGACCAACGTATTTGTCAGCCGCCAATCACAATTGTGCAAAATCGTTGTCATGCCAACGTACGACACGACCTTTGAAAACTGTTCCTTCAGCCACGCTCGGGAAACCCCCGACGTTCGACCAACGTATTTTTCAGCCGCCAATCACAGTTGCGCAAAATCGGTGTCATACCAACGTACGCGATGACCTTTGTGCGAAATCGTTGTCATGCCAACGTACGACACGACCTTTGAAAACTGTTCCTTCAGCCACGCTCGGGAAAACCCCCGACGTTCGACCAACGTATTTTTCAGCCGCCAATCACAGTTGCGCAAAATCGGTGTCATACCAACGTACGCGATGACCTTTAGCGACGTATACCAAACGTACCGACTGGGTTATAGCCTGAAGCCAGGTTCGGGGAAACTCCCTTTCGGAAATATATTTGTTCTCATATAAATGCCCTTTTTCAAACTGAAGCCCAGTTTTCAAACTTTCCATACAGCGAACCCCCTGATGTGTCCTTTTGGAGTTGTGGCGAACCACAGTAAAATCCTGGCTACACCCCTGATTGTTTACATTCTGTGTCATTTGAAAAAAAAATGTCTAGTTTTGTTAATTAAAACAAATGTATAGTTTTGTTAAAAAAAATGTTTTGATCCCATAAGATAAGATAAGATAACTTTATTGACACTGAAACACAGTCACAGTTATATGGTCATTTGGCACAAAAGGACGAACATACAACTGTCAGTGTGAAACAATGTGTTCGATGGAACGGGGCGGGGAAGATTTTATTTTTATAGTGTGGCAGATCGTATTTCAGTCAAAAACACGGGCAACCCTCTCCACAGGCATTTTACACCAAATAGCTGAACCCATGGAGACCAATATACATAATCTATAGGTGTTGTAGCATGTTATTGTGGCCAGCCTATGATAGAGTGCCACCCCAGTGTCGAGCGTTTATTGCCCAGTTTGCACAAGCAAAGAAAAATTACAACGTTCGTCAAACGTATGCTGAGCGACAGAGCATGACGTCATCGGGGGACCTTCATGTGGTCTTCCGTGGTATGTGAATGAATTAGATATGAATGAATGAATTAGTTTGATATAATTTTGTTTGGTAAATCATCCGTACAGGTCTGTTTTGTATAAGAAAAATGGCTGCCCAAGGCCAATTTCCCCGGATAATAGTTCCATTCAAATGGCAGCCCCATCTGCACACTCTGACGCAAGGGAGACAACTCGGTCTAGGCCAATCCTCTTGTAGGCAAAGGTGATGTCCCCTGATTCGCACATTTCCATCTATTTTGCCTGTATTAGGGTGGTGGTCATTTTTTGTGGATTTTACTATGGGGCGTGGGGGTTCTTCGTTTCACCATCAAAAATACGATGGGAAAAGCTATGAATTTTTTTTTAAGTACCGGGTAGGCCTGTATATACATCCATTTAGACCCATATAGACTCATATACTGGGATATAAGCCCAATGTATGGGTACTGGGTGGACATGTTGGAGTCTAGGTGAGTCCCTGGTGGTCCAATGGTGTCGTATGAGGTCTTATTTTGAAGCTCTCATGCAGGAGCACTTGACTACACTAATGATTCGTCCGTTGTCAATACTCTGCGCATGCGCAGTCTGGCCCGTAGTAGAGAAAGCAGGCATTTTGGGGGGGTATGTGGGTGTGTGTTTGGGGTAGAGATGCACCGCTATGGGTCCGAATGGGTCGTGGAAGGTGTCAAAGTGAAGCTTGTGTGGGGTAGAGTAAGAATGGCGTGGTTTTAAATGCAAGTCGCGTCAATCTGCGCATGCGCAGTTGGTTGTAGTAAGTAAAGTGGACATTTTGGGGCAGTGAAGGAAGGTATTTGGTGTAGAGAGGGATCATCCTTGGTCCGAATGCGTCGTGTGAGGTGTCATTTTGTAGCTCTTGGGGTGTAGACCCCGATTTGAAGGATGTTCACGTCATCTGTGACGTCATTGGTGACGTCATCAATACGAGTAGTAGCCAAAGTGGACATTTTGGGGCAGTGAAAGGAAGGTATTTGGTGTAGAGAGGGACCATCCTTGGTCCGAATGCGTCGTATGAGGTGTCATATTGTAGCAACGCCCGCCAACGCCAAGCTTAACGCTTCAACGCCCTGGTGAAATAGCTCGGAAGTTCTGATCTTCTAGATATTCCATGGAATTGTCACTAATTCTTCGAAATGCGGTGACGCCCGTCAACGCTTGTAGTTACGCCTTATCGCTCTAACATAACGCCTTGACGCCATGTATAGACCGGAGAGAGAGAACAACAACAACAAAGATGACACTTGAGAGAACAACAACAACAACAAGTTTTTTTCATATAGTTTATTTTCCACAATGTTACATCATACCCACGCTGGGGGAGCCGCGTTGGGTATGTTTACAACTCAAAAAGACTCTTGCCCAATCAGAGGCCACCATTTGCATCTGTCCTATTCGTTCCTGCCCGTTAGATTCTTGTCCAATCAGAAGTCTCCATTTCAGAAAGTTCCATCTTCGGCCATGTTCGCTCTGAACCGTTTATTCTAATCATCGTCGGACAGGCCTGGATATTCTTCGGGCAGCATGTCCTGAAACAGTTGTTTGCGCATTCTGATCGCATTTTCCAGGGCCTCGGTGGGTAGTAGCCCCATAGCCTCTTCCAAGTGACGCTTGGCCTTCATGATGGACCTGTGCGTGGGGTCGCCTTTCATTTCAAGCGGTAGTAAGGTATACTGTTCATAGATCGCCATGGCTGTTTTCCTGATGCGGGGGGCGCATTTGGGTGTACGCTTGTTGTAAATTATCCTCTCCGGTATCCTCGATCGCTGCAGCGTAAGTATTGATAGCTGCTGTCACAATACGATCCCAGAAGGTAGGTTCTGCCTCACTTTCCACGGACGTAGGCTGACTATCTGAGGTTAAGCTCTCCGTATCACTAGATAGACTCTCAGCAATCTCTGTTTCGGTATCAGTCGATACATTCTCAGCAGTCTCTGTATCAGCATCCGCCTCAACGGACTCCTCGGAGTCTTCAATCCCATGTATATTTTTCTGGTGTCGCATCATATCGTAATGTCTGGTGAACGTGCGTTCGCACTCAGAGCAAGTATAAGCCATGTTGACGGTTGAACGTCGACTGTGATGTTCGGAAACACGCTCGCTTTGCGGGCGAGTAGTAGCCATCAGCAGCAAGCAACACCAACGCCCTGGTGAATTAGCTCCAAGTTCTGATTTCCATGGATTTGACCTTCAATTCATCTGAAATGCGGTGACGCCCGGTAACGCCTGTCGTTACGCCTTGTAACGCCCGTCAACGCCTTTACCTCCGCACTTTCTTAATGCAACGTCGTTTAATGATGCGTTCGAACAAATGTTTCGCTTTTGTGCTATTGCTCTGACACACGCCGCTTTCCAGTTCATACTGCCCGAGGTTTTCAACGCTGACGCTGTTCTTTCAATTTCCAGGACTGGGTGCTTATCCAGCAATTTCACATATAGATTCAGTAAGTCGGCATACCGCTGACGTAAAGCCCGTCGTAGTCTGGGTGCCAATCTGTTATGGGCTAAAATTGCGGCTTCCTCTTTCGAATACCCTTTGCGTTGAAACTTGTTTTCTGCGACCTCCAACATCTCGCCCATCTCGGCGTCCATACTTTCTTTGAACAAATCCTTCCATAGCCTCGAGTTCACATTATGTTCTTCAACCTCGGGTTGGTCCTTCACGGTTGGGTGATATTCCGGGACTGGTGGTATGAAGAAGGCCCGCTGTACCGGGGTGGGTTGCTGCTTCACCAAATGTGGACTCGGTGGATGGTGTAGGGGCTGTGGTGATCCCTCGCCGGGTAGCAGGTGGGTCATCAGCCGGCGATCTTTGAGGGTATGGGCTTTTAAATCTACGAACAGGTAGCCGTACGGACGACTTGTCGCTTCTTGAAACGCCTGCATGAAATGGTCGATGTTCTGAGGATAAATTCGACTACCAAACACACGAATTTGTGCTCTGTCGATGGGGTTGGAGAACAACACAAAGTATTGGCAGTTCAAGGCAATATCTCTGGACGCCTTCCCTTGAGGGAAGAGATTCTGGGTCAAATAGATGACGGACAGATTGCGATGATGGGACCCTTTGGTGAATAGATCGGCGATTTTCGAATTGTCCTTGGCCGCACTCATCAGATCATCTAGCACTACCACGTTGGTTTGCTCGGGGTCAAAGTAATACGGTTCGTCTATGTCATGAGGAATCCCTGGGACGAAACTCACATTCTGTAATCGCGTAGTTTCGTAGGCGGGCTGCCATTGGCTATAACACCAAACAACACGTGTCGGAGCTGGGGGTGCCACACCTTCCTCTAAGAACTTCATCACCCAGGACGTCTTTCCACATGCCGTAGGGCCGCTCACCGTCATCGTATAGGGATACTCTACTGCACTTGTTGGACCTATAGCGGGACTCGGCGGTGTCTCTTGGTTGTGTTTGCCTTGAATGTGCCTGAGCATACTATCGCGACGAGAGAAGGTTCTCTGACAGAACGTACACGTACACGACATGTTGATCTGTCGACCAATACATAAGGACTGATGAGGGACACATGTTCATTCTTATATGTACAGACACCACCACCACACACTACCACACACACACACACACACACACACACCACCACCACCACCACCACCACCACCGCCACCACCGCCACCACCGTGCGTTGACGGGCGTCACCCGTTGACCCGGCGCGCAAAGGTTTCCACCGCGGTGGAAACCTTTACACCGCGCGCGCCGGGGTCAAAGGTCAGTTCCGGTCACGTGAACGGAAGCGGAAGTGACCTCACAGAGGTCGTATGCAAATGTCACTTCCGAGATCTGAGCTCCACAGGCTTTGAGCTCCAAGAGCTGCGATCCAAGAGCTCTGCCACACGGGAGTTCCCACCACCACCACCGGGCGTTGACGGCACCTGGCGGCAAAAACCGGAACTAGGGGGAGATAACTCTGGGCTGTCAGGGGACCCCGGAAGTGAACCCCTGTGCACCATTAGTAGAATCCGCTTTGTAAAAGGGGATGTGGACCCTTATTGACCTACTCCCGACAGGGGGCGCCACCCGTCCCAGTAATAAAGTTGCACCATTATTAATATCCGCTATTGTAAAACCGCAAATTGGAGCCGATTTTGCCGCAGATGGCCGCCAGGGGGCGCCACCTGTCTCGTGACGTCACTTCCGGTTCCGGTCACGTGACCGGAACTGCCCTTTGACCCCAGGCGCTGCAACTTCCGGTCACGTGACCGGAAGCCTGGGGTCAAAAGTCAGTTCCGGTCACGTGACCGGAACCGGAAGTGACGTCACGAGACAGGTGGCGCCCCCTGGCGGCCATCTGCGGAAAAATGGGCTCCAATTTGCTCTTTATATACTACTTACGTGATTGGCCATATGTTGCACACGTTGATTTCCTTCTGGGTTGTTCTTCACCTCATTTTCGATGGTCTGTGAGGTCGAATGTTATGTGAGGCTGACCACATCCTTCTGACTGTAGTTACTGGTCATGCCCTGTGTACAGATTGGAACAATGGGGATTCCATTTCCGATGCCAAATGAGACCCACTATACAGTTTAGAAACTTATCAAATGTGCACGAATTGCCTGTCTGTTTTTGATTCCTTAGGCAAATTATTTTTTTCGCTCTACATTTGATTTGCCGTTTATGTGAACTCCAACCAGTCAGTTTATCGGAACTTCCTATTCTGGCCTGAGCCATTTGGGGCACACCGCAGTCATGATGAGAGACAGGGACTGAATCCCGGTCCCGCCCACCTACATATTTTCGTTATTGCTTAGGTTAGGGAGCTAAAACATGCTACACTATATCTTTGTGTCATCATCTAACAGACAATGTAAACAAATATAAGCTGGGTACTCTGACAGCTTAATTCAAAAAGGCATTTTATTTAATTTTTGAATTTTCGTCGTAAAACCGCTTGTTTAATCAGGGAATACTGATCTGAGGTGGACAAATTTTGGGCACTTCTACGAAGAAAACACAAATATTTTAAAGAGAAATGTCCGCATTGTGACTCTGCCCATGATTTTTTGATGAGGACAGGAGGGTATGCGTTTAAAAATGATCTATAGGTAACCCTTATGTTACAGAAAAGTATACTGTTGTCGCCAGTTTACCGATTTATTCCGTTTTATATATTAGAAAAAGCTGAAGAGTGGAAGTGCCGAGATTTGAAGCTCTCTCATATGTCAACAATTTTTGGCAGCCTATGTTTTCTAAAATTAATGAATCCCTTGAAATCCTACCATAACATCTTCAAATGTTATTCGTGGTCAATATTAGAAATAAACATGAATATTCACCGTATAATTGCTGGTGTTTTGCTCGATTATATTATGATATTTGTCTCATATCGCAGAATGTCCGCTCGGCGCCCGTAATTTCCTGAAAATCGTGTTACATATTCTCCTGTAAGCATTACAAGAAAATGGCTGAAGATACAGAGATGAAATTTATATTCTCACAACCCTTGAATAGTCGATGCGAATAATATATATTTGGATTTTTATGTTGTGAAAGCCCTTTCACAGAAAATGATAAAAACCAAGCTTGGGTAGTTTACGGAAAATTGCCGGCAAAGTGACACAATGTTTTTTGGAAAATATGACGCCATAAATTAAAAGCAATTAAGTTTTTCTAACTGAATATTTCTGATTGGGTATCTCTTCAGGTTTAATAATAACTCTTACAGAATGCGCAAAATAACACGAGCTATGAAATGAGCCTATAGTACCTTATCAATCTCAAAAGTCTACGCTTGGTAAAGATGTAAAAACAGCAATAATCAAATCACTTTTTGAGATACCTGTTTAAGAATTCCCATCCAAACTGAGAATTGTTCAGGCACGTGGCACAATTATTGGAATATGTAACAGTCAACTCAAATATGACACCTGTCCAATTAACCCAATCTCGCTGGAGACCAACGTTAAAAATAGGACTGATAATTATAATTTGCTTGAAGAACTCCACAGATACTGAGAGACATGTGTCTTTGCGAGCAGGATAATTGGCACTGAAAACTTTCAATCTTCATTCATTGACAATGAATGGGAAAAGAATGAGAAATATAAGCTTCAGATCTGACATACAATAAGCAGCCGTCGCCCATAAAAGTATTTCGGCATCAATAATCGAAATACCTATTTCGTAAATAACAAATTTACGCAAATTCTAAATGTGTTTGAATTAAAAATAATAACAGCACAGGATGGTTTCCTAAAAGAGAGAAGCGGTACATAGCACTCCCAAGATACACGAAATTAGGATATGGAAAATTAGAAATGTTAAACGCTAATTTAGACCTACGAAGAAGACAATTATTCCAGCTGCAATATCGATTTTGGTTCTGTGTGTTTTTTTCTTGATGTGATCTTTGAAACCTCACCATCTGCAAATGTCAATAATAAAACTTATTTTTATTGTTGTTCACACATCTGATGAAGACATATTGCACTAACCCTTGACCAGGAACGCAAGAACAATGCAGACGTCGAAGGTGATAGAGAAGCTTTGTGCTTCAAGTGTTTGGCTCACTCGATTGTGGTCATCACGCCGAACGGACACGGATATTTATGAAAATCAGACGTACAGCTCTCGAGTGATCATCATAGGTAATATACCGTGCGGTTGTATGGATGAACCCCCTCCCGGGAAAAGAGGACTGTGGTGAACAATGATGGAAAACTCCGTAATTTGTTTATTCGACTTAATTATCATATAATGCTATACCTGAGTGAGTTTACAATGTTTTAAGGTTCAGTTTTTGTTATCAATTTTCATGTAGTTAATGGAAAACAGAGGATCGTAATATTAACGCAAGCATCAGTGCTACAACAAATGGTAGTGCTGCCTTCAGGTGCACATCACACACGGCTGATCACCAAGAACACTAGAAGAGACAGCGCCTTTATAAGTGAGTGAGTGAGTAGGATTTAACGTCGTTTTCAACATTGTTTCAGTCATATCACGACGGTGCCTACATGTGCCAGAACACGAGAGTGTCCACAGTTCCTATTATTCTGTACACTGATCAGCCCAGTCAGTACAGCACTCAATCACCCATCCAAGTATTGACCGGCCTTTATAAGTGTTATAGAAGAGGGACTTTTATACTACAATCAAGTAAGAGTAAGATGGGTATTCCTGGTAGAATAGACGTCAAACGGTACGTTTCTTTATGGTTCGGAAACGAAATTTCCTGCACACACGCATGAATAGGCAGAGCCGCTTTGAAGTCCGCTATAAGCTTCGCGATGGGGAACATAAACTGTTGAAGCGTGATTCAGTAGGCGGTATTTTTCTTCAGTAAGATCAATGGCGCTCGACAAAATGTGACTGTTATTCCCCGCGAAAAAAATAATCATTATATAAGTAAAAATCATCGTTCCGCGTTCAGTCATGCAATGCTAACTTTCTTTTATAATAGATCGCAATTTGATACAAACAAATAGTGTCATAAATTGCGGTAATGAACAGTGATAAATTCCATTGCTGTGTCTCAATTACCTATAACATGACTTACCGTAGTTATTAACCATGAATCAGGAAACCTGTAATCAGAGGGTTTGTAAGACCGAACTCCCATGTTCCTGATGTTGTACAAGACACATTGTAACCAATGCTATTGATCAACTATGTAGTATGATTTCCACCAACCAACCGCGGTCATAGACGAATACCATGTAAACGTTAATTGCTTTAACGTTTTACGTAGATTAAGGCGGGTTGAATAATTATATAAAGAGGTGGCAATTTGTCCACTGTCTAGTTATTGTAGTTTATAGAAGGCGAGAGCACTTGCAGAAGTGAAGATCAATAGAGCGTAATAGTAACATGCTTTTGATGAAAGAGTTAGCGTATTCAGATATCATGCACAAGCTTTCCGCCAGCAGTAACAACCCCTATTTCTACTGCTGTCTGATGAAGTGAAATTGTGGCTATAATTGGTAATTGACCGAGGAGCTTTCCCCGTTATTTGAAACAATATCGGCACCAAAAAAAACTTTGGTATTTTACTGAACCTTCAAACAAAAACACGCTTTCTGGCTGAGTATACAATGTACTTTTAAAATCCTAGGAACCTCATCGCATCTTAATATTAATTTGCCGTTTGAGAAGATGACCAACATCAAAATTATGTATCCGAAGGAATTAATCATAATCTTGGAATGAGCATACCGGGTAGCGAATTAGGTGAACCTCCTCAGTTTGTTGCTTTTATCCTTCCATACAAAATGTAACTAATCGGTAGAACATCGTACCATCACCCCGTCGAATCAGACCTTCATACCTGAAGTGGCTGCATTCAATTGCAGACGTTATAGGATCATCCGTCACACCTGCACAGAAAATCAAGAGGTATGAGGAATACATCGCCTCTCTCTGAGCTTTCCGAGGGTGGGATTGATGACATACAGACGTGAGTAAGTTGACGTATAGCCTAAACTTTGAAGGACATGTTAGATAACATTTGTGAACGATTTTGTACTTGGTGAGGGCGTCAATGACCGCGTCAAAGGCACGTAGTTTGGACTTTCTCGTCATGTTCTGTAACGATGGGCGAGTTTCTTGCAAGTTAGAGGTTCGTACTCCATCGGAATGGGCTGACATTATACCGCATTCTGCCACAGCGTTTGAGTCATAGGTAACACAATTATCGAAGGCCGTCTGTCCGGGCCGTTTCTGTCTTCTAACGGTCCTACAGTTCATCACTTCATATCAGATGACTTGATAGAGCTATTACATTTATTGCTTTTGGATATTTTTATCCAATACCGCTCAAGCTGGTGCTAGGGGTCATCTGGTCACGTCATTCAAGTGTCCACATAAACAGCTACAAAAAAGCGTGGCTGAGATACGAATCATCACAGGAATATTTTTGTTTTTGTGATGTGTTTAGATAAGCAGTCAGAATACTGACCAGTGGGGTCGTATGACTTCTTATCGGTAAACCCACATCTTTTCCCATCACCTTTAATTACATCACGGAGACGGAAAGATTTGCTATTTTTGAACGCAAGGACAATAAACACAACATTGTGTCGACTATCGATCATACATATTCTTAACATAGCCAGTAACATATGTGATTTGGAGGCACCAAATTCCATTTACAAGCACTGAGAATGAGTGAGTGTGTGAGTGAGTGAGTAGGATTTAACGTCATCTTCAACGATTTTTCAGTTAGATCGCGACGGTGCCTTCATGTGCCAGGGTACGAAAGTGCCCACCGTTCCTATTATCCTGTACACTAAATAAACAAATTTACTAGTACCTGTATCGAAACGTCGTCCTGAATAAACTAGAAGTTGTTATCCATAAGCAATTTGTTTATTTATCTACTTCCCAACTTCTAAATGCCACTTAAGGAAACTATCCTGTACACTGATTAGCACAACGGTACAGGGCCTGTTTACCCTTCCAATTATAACAGTGAGAATGAATCACTGTGTTATTTCAACTCAGCACAAACGTGTTCGACAGACGCAACGCGTCAAAAGTAGACAAGATAAACTGTCCACACAAGCTTATGTTTATTATTCATACGTTTGAAAATAAATACACAAGGCACTTGGACCGACACACTAATTTCATTTATCTGGGAGAGATCTGAGATATCATTCCACAATAATTATGTCGCATGATCTTTCTAACATTTATCCGATGAATCCTCGATTTCGTCTTGATCTTTCCTAGCAATCTATTTCCATCAATGATCCCAAGTGATGTATTTGAAATACCACATATGGGTGTATTTGATGTCCTTCTCTCCTTTCAAAAGGACTCGGAGTTGATCACTTGCATACGGATGTATTTGCAGAAGAATCGCTATGCGATACTCGGTCTGTGCTTCTATGGCCCGTCCCCTCCGTAACCATCTGTTCGCTGAAATCAGATAAAAAAATAGCTTTTGGATGTTCTGTTGTGCATTTACCTGTCGAAGTGACTGTACGCATGGGATACCTACCCAAGTAAAACCGTCAAACAAAAAAGTGAAAGTCGACCCTCCGCGACTTTTCAGTTTATCATATTGAGGTCATTTTGAGCCTATTTGCATAAGCCCCCGAGTTACCATGGGTAAATTCATGATGGCGGCCATGTGGGATTCCAGAAAAGTTATATTTTCGTCATTTGTTTTCAAAATTTCTGCTTTTCTTTGAAAAAATTGTTCAAAATCTATTGTATTTTACATCAGACTATGATTTACTAATTGATCATGCAGTTTTTGCAAAGAAAACACATGAATAAAAAATCTGACCGAAAAATGCCTGTTTTGAAGATGGCGTCATCAAAGCGGCCATCCTGGATTTTCTGGTAGAGCTTGACCCAAGTTGCTAAGTTTCAGTTCCCTAGCTCAATGGGCAAGAGAAATATTCAGGGGGTCCGAAATGGCCCCTCCCCAGGCCTAGGCAGGTCGCAAAAACCCAAGCTAGATAGGGTTAATAGATGCCATAAAATAGGCTACACCAACTTCAATATTCTTTACTCTCTAAAAAAAGTTGAGTGAAATTTCACTCAAGTAAGAGTGGAAATTCATCCCACTCAAAACTGGAGTGAGATTTTCACTCAACTTGAGTTACTTCTCACTCAACTTGAGTTAAATGCACTCAACTTGAGTGACATTCACTGAAGCATAAGAGTGGAAATTCATCCCACTCAAGTTGAGTAAACTTGAGTGGTTTTAACTCAACTTGAGTGAAAAGTAACTCAAGTTGAGTGAAAAGTAACTCAAGTTTGAGTGAACAGGAACATTTCACTCAAACTTGAGTGGAACAGTTCACTCAAGTTTTTTTAGAGAGTACAGATAACCAAAAGAATGTATTTAAAATACAAAATACTGATAGCAATTGTTTCACTATGGCAGGAAATCTCACGACCACCCCGTCAACCTCTTCCGCCACCGCTGCATTTCGGTTTCCGAAATATGAATAATTAAATTTCATTAAAATAAATAGGTCGTTTTGTCATTGCCGATAGGCCTAATCTACGGACGGAAGGATCTACTGGGATTTGCAATTTATACTGTTAATGAAGTTGTTTCAGTAATTGTTAACACGTTTTGTAGGATACACAAAATTTGCAAAATGTGGATTTTTTCTCCATAGACGGAGGCTACGTTGACCTGTGCAAGCTGCTTAAAAACTTAAGCCTTAGGCATTTCGGAGAAAAATGTATTCGGAGTGGCAAACTCAGTAAGGAGCGAGCGGTGATGATCTTCGAGAGATTGTTTGAACGAGTCTCGGGTCCATAAAGATGAAAACTGAATAATAGGAACACCTACCTGCTTAAAATAGTGACGTTGCGCATGTTCGTTTCCGGCAGTGAAAATATTCCCTTGTATTCCTGCACAATCGCACGTAATTTTGACGTTTTATTAAGTGCGATGGGTTGGCTGGAGAATTGCAACTCTATTCCAGCAAGGGAACGTCTTTACAAAACAAAACTAAATTGAGTTAAATAATGAATACATCGTGGACACTTCGGAGATGGGGTGAATGTGAATACTGTTTGATCGATTCCGCTCTCACATTTCTCTGATGAAGTCCGCCGTCAAAGTTCTCTGACGTACGTTCTTGAAATCCAATGAAAGTTTCCAAAGAGCTGTGTTCGTCAAACTGACGCAGTCCACACATTTTATTTCATTCCACACACATTTGGAATTGGCGCTAATTGTCATAGGAAATAGTTCCTTCGTTCACTGACGCGAACATTGTTGTATGGACGACGGTTGAAGTTTGAAAGTCGGATCTGCCGCTTGCTATTAGTACTAGATTTTTCAAGCAGTCCAATATCTCAAATAATTGTTTCTTCTTCTTTAATTAATAGGACGTGCCTGTTTCACAGATACTCCTGCGGCAGACAGCTGCTTCATACGAGCGTCGCGAGTGTGTCTGTATTTCAGAAACCTCGCGTCCTTTGCATATAAAATGTCTTCCTGTCGTGTGCCATATTAACATCGAACTGATATTGTGACTATTCCGATCCGTCAGCACGTGTCTACATTACGAAGCATGGCAGCACGTGGTTAAGTAGATAAACATCATACTGTACGAGTGGAGGGAATACTAATCGGTGCACCAATCTTCCAAGACTTTGAATCCTGGTATTCTTGTCCTCTTGATTTATCTGCAGTGATCGTATATCTTCATGATTGACCGCTTTTCCGAATCGACCAGTAACGGCAACAGCTTTATATATGCCCGCGGATTTGTCCGTATCAGAGATTTTTTCTGGATTTGTCACCTAGTCCACCCAGTTTTGTAAATTGAAATCTTCGTAATTGTCCTTCAATTTGATTGGAAGGCCGGAGTTGTTCTGTTCTGTATCCGACATCATGGGTGGACTGAGGAGTAGTTCTTGTCTGATCACATCGCGAACTCAAGTACCACGCTGAACAAGCCGCTAAAATTCTGGATCGTTCATTGTGCAATTGGCACGATATTTTACTCGACAACACAATATTTTGCCAATGTTTCGCATACATTGTCTCGAGCCATCATATGAGTTGTTACGGTGACGTCTTATTCCAAACAGCCTTGAAGTTTTTAGAAGATTGGTTAAAATAAACATCTGGGCATCTTGGAGGGTAATAACCAGAGCTTTGACATGAACAGGTTTACAGAAATCACATGGATAACACTCCAGTGAAGTTTAAGATGTTTGGTGTATCATAAGTTTGAGATGTATCCAATGTTAAATTAAATTTTGGAGCGCTGCGACCTTGACATTTGACCTTGATGTTAATAGTGACGCCCACTCACAGACGTAGTGATTCTATATCCCCTGATTGGGGTCCAGGAGGGGGATAATTATTGGCTTATATAATAAGCATTATATTCAGAAAGAATCTATTATGTTTTCAGAAGTTTGGCGAATACGGCTTCAATATATAGTACGGGCAAGCTATTTTCCGTTTCGAAGGGATACGACCTTGACATTTGACCTAACCAATAGATAGGTCGCTGTAAGATCACATGGATGACACACCTGTAAAGTTTCGAGGTGCTTGCTGAAACAGAACTCAAGATATAGAATGGATAATTCGGTTTTGAGGTCCTGCGACCTTAACCTTTGATCTATCGTCCTCAATATCAATAGTAGGAGAGCTATTTTCCCAATATATCTTCAGTGAAAATACGTGGAATGAACTGATGAGTTTGAAGTTATCATGGTAACAAGAAATCGTGTCGCAATTCTATATTCCTCGACCGTGGTCCGGCGCGGAATAATATCACTTCCAGTCGAGATAGCGCAATGGCTGAATAAGATTAGTTGGTTAAGCATTTTCCAGCACTGCCAGACAGCCAGATAATACCACCCAGACATTAACTGCTTGCCTCTTAATCCTATAATCCATCAATCAACTGCTTCGCTATTGTTATTCACTCTTTACTTTGTCAACTCTGGTAAATTGGTATATGATACATTGTTTAGAATGTTGTCTTTCAAATGGTGAGATTTTTTTTTTTTGTTATTATTCATCAACATTAAACATACATGACACGTGTGCACAGTTACAGATTAATACAATATGATCTTCAATAAATACACAACACAAACAGGAGAGAGAGGGAGAGAGAATTAAGGTTCAACGTCGCATTCAGCAATATTTCAGCTATATAGCGACGATCAAACAAAATTCTAAGGATTCAATTCAACAACTCAGTAAACTATTGCGTCACAATACAAACATATAATACAGTAACATACATATACACATACTCGTGCATAACATTGATTTGGGTTTTTTAGGCAAGTATAAACTGTTAAAATTCATATTATTACACTGATAAGCTTTCATTTATTAAGTAATCTTGTACCAAACACCATTTCGTACGGAATTTGTCTTCTGTGTTATTGATGGAAGCTGCTAACTTTTCGTTCATATACTGTTGACGGAGCATGTGCACAAGAGCTTTAAAGTTTAGAGTTTTTAAATTTATTATTGTATATATATCTCTTTTAGTTATTAGGATTAGCATGTTCACAAAATGTTGTCCTCTCCCCCACCCACATATTATCTTATCGTTTGATATAGTGTATTGAATGCTCAGAGTTTCAGTCAGCCATTTTTGTTCTTCTTTCCAAAAGTTGTTAACGATAGGACAGAATAGGAATAGATGTTCTATAGTCTCTTTTTCTTCGTTACAATATGTACAAGCATTATCATTTCTCTTTCCTATTGTATTCAAAAATGCATTTGTACAAAGAGTCATGTGTAAAATTCTATATTGAAAATCTCTAAGTTTTGTTTCTTTTGTAATAGAAAAATTGTTCTTGTACACTTCATCCCAATTTATTTGCGGTTGAATGTTGATAATTGAATTCCATTTTCCACTTGCTCTAATCAGATTAGGTTCGTCTACGTTATTCAAAATATCGTAAAATAATCTGCATCTTTTTACCTGTCTTAATAGCATTCTGTTTGCAGTCCTGAGTGTCGGAGAAAAGAGCTCATGTTCGATATTTTTGGATTCATTTTCTATTGATTTTTTCCATTCATCTGGTATTGATTTAGCTATCCGTATATAATCTAGGTATGTTTCTTTCAATTCATATCTATCTTTCAACACGCTAAACCTTTTTGATACCAGTCTTTGATGAAAAGTGACTGTTTCAGTTTGGGATTAAACCAGATTGGTTCGTCTATAATATCCTTAATGGAAGCTGGACGTAGTCTTTTTCGTGGAATATTCCAGGCTTCAAATGTATTTTTCCAGAAGGGATTTTGGATCGATGCGATCACTTCTTTAGTATAATCACTCCCGACTTGCCATGCAGATGGAGTGTCAGTTAAATATTGCTTTATGATACTTGACCATTTTCTATTCTGAAAAAAAGAGTCGCCTAACCCACGAAATGTTGAGACTGCGTATAAAAGTGTGTATGTTTACCATTCTCAGACCACCCTTTTTGTAGTCTTGAGTTATTATATTCCGTTTTATCCTATCATTTCCCCCGTTCCAAATAAATTCAAATAATAGTGCATTGAGTTATTGGATGAAATGGTCTGGTGGGGCTGGCAAGGCTAGAGAGAGGTGTGTAAGTTTCGAGAGAGCTAACGATTTTACTACAGTGATTTTGCCTAAGAGGGTTAAATTTCTGAGCTTCCATCTGTTCAACTCCGTTTTCAGCTGTTCTAATTTAGCTAAATAGTTAATTTTCCATATTTCGTTAAAGTTAATTGTTGAAAATTTTATTCCAAGCATGCTGAAATCTGTCATCCAGTCCAGCTTTACATCCTCGCATAGTTTTATGTTTCATCCACTAAGTGAACCTATCCAAGTCGCCTTGGCTTTGTCAACGTTAATTTCAAGACCAGATATAATATAAAATTGATCCAGGATATCCAACGACCGTCTTAACCCTATCTGGCCTGGGATTTTGGGGACCTGTCCAGGCCTGGGGGGGGGGGGAGGCGAAATGGCCCCCCCTAATTATGTTTCTTACCCCTTGAGCTAGGGGGCTGAAACTTATCACACTATACCCTTGGGTCAAGCTCTACCAGAAAATGTAAAAAAATCCAAGATGGTCGCTTTGATGACGTCACAATGACGTCATTTTCCAAAAACGGCATTTTTTGGTCGATTTTTCGGTCAGATTTTCCGAAATTTTTATTTTTGCAATTTCTCCGCAAACACTGCATGGTAAATTAGTAAATATTGATGTAACGTGAAATAAAATAGTTTTTGCCCACTTTTCATTGCGAAAAAGCAGAAATTTTGAAGAAATATGACAAAAACATCACTTTTCTGGGACCCCACGTGGCCGCCATCTTGGATTTACCCATGATCCTCTGCTCGGGGGATTATGCGAATAGGCTCAAAATGACCCCAATACGATAAACCATAAAGTCACGGAGTGTCAGCTCTCCATTTTTGTCGTTCCGGAGATAGCCCAGAAAGTTTGGTAGGGGGGCCATAATGGCCCCCCAGGCCAGGTAGGGTTAAAGAAGGTTCTGAACCGTCAAGAGTCAGCTGAGTGTCATCAGCGTATTGGCTTATTTTGAACTCCATGTCTTCGATTTTTATACCGATAATATTATGATCCGACCGTATCATTATACCTAAAATTTCAGCGCACAATAAAAATAAATATGGGGATATAGGATCGCCTTGCCAGCACCCACGAGTATTGTGGAAAAATGGAGAGAGGTGACCGTTTTAGACTACGCATGTTTGAATATCTTTATAAAATGTTCGGATTCATCCTCGGATAGATTCCCCAAAATTATAGTATTTTAGGACTTCATCAAGAAATGTCCAAGACACAATATCGAAAGCTTTTTTCAAAATCAATTAGCAGTAATAAACCTGGGATATTTTTCAATTTTGTCTCTAACATTAGATCATAAATTAATCTAATGATTTCTCCGATGTATCTCCCCTGGACAAACCCCTTCTGATATTCGTGGATTATCTTATCTAGAACCGATTTTATTCTATTTGCTATGCACGAGGAGGCAAGTTTATAGGTAACATTTAAGAGAGTAATTGGTCGCCAGTTCTTGAGGTTTCGTACTTTTCTCGGTTTGAGTAGGCATGTTATAACTCCTCGTTTTTGTGTTATCGATAGTTCACCCTTTTCATAGGCAGAGTTGATAGAGCGTAATACAAACTTCCCTAGCTCTCACCAAAACATTTTGTAAAATGGTGAGATTATGGGCAGTGAATTTCAGAGTGATTTTGTTTTCAAATCTGGTGTAGCTATTATCTGAAACAGAAGAGGTTGAAGCCATGAGAAGGGATATGTTATTTATAAGTTAGTCTTGAGATAAGATACAGGTATTACTGGTATGTAAATTGACGCTGATAATATGTACCTGGTACTTGATTCATGACAAACCGACATATACTAGACCATTTGATGCTTCATTGTTCATCCTTCCGCCTTGTAAAATGCAAACACATTAATTGTCGCTGACAGTGGGTGAATTCCCTGACATGGTCGGACACACGTCGGGTGTCTCGTTAACTTCCGAACGTAACTAGATTATATTAAACAGTAAACCCACGTGGTTGGCTAATACAGTAATGAGTCAAATCCCATGGATGGCTGTTGCTAATACAATACATAACCAGGAATCTGCACCTATGAAGGTTCAAGAGAATAAGCCTTTGCAATATTCGCAATTTTTTTCAAAACGTTCAAGATGGCGGCCAACCCACGTGACCTACAAATTTAGTATTTGCTTATTCTGGATAGCCATGACCGAATGCATATATCTGATTAATTTCAACGCCCATTTCTTGAATTTAAACGTAACATGCTACCGACCCATTCATCATACACGTGCAGGAAGAGCTCGGGCGCAATTAAGGTCGAGAAAAGCACGTATAAAATGCTCCAACAGCGTCAGTGCCTGGAAACACACGATGAGACTATCCCTCATATGTATAGGGGTGAAAAGTTCGTGCACCTCCGTTTTGCTGAGTCCAACTGTGATCCGCATCCCTCTTACCTCCGCCAGAAGTAGCCTCGCATCAGCAAAAATATCTAAGAGTACAGTTGAATATCAGTAAATGTCAGGGATATTTTCTTATAACAAATTGAAACTTTAATTAAAACCACTGGTGATTAAACTGATAAATCTGAAATTGTCTTAGGCGTATTCCCCCAAGGTAGCAAAACATATCAGCAGCTTGCGATCAAAGTGAAACGGATTGAAATTGGCGAAATAATCCCTTCTTTGATCTCATTGCTGTGTATTTTAATGACAAAGTTACCATGGTTATTGCTGTATAACTATCTCCCTTTGATGGGTTATTTTTATCCAGGAAATCAAATATCCGAGCCTATAAGCAAAATTCACTTGATTGCAGCCAATTTACAATATAAATTCTCTCTGAATTCTGGTAAAAGTGCAATTCACTTACACAACTTCAAGGTTTGTTTTGAGTCAAGTCGATACTTTGACCAAGATGGGTATCATCTTTCACTGTAAGCCTATATATGAAGCAGCGAGAGAAGAAACGGTATCCCATGATGATCAATCAAAACTTTCCTTACACAAACGTACAGGATAGTGTCATGTAGTTACATAAAACAGGTGATCTGACTGATCAGCATCCTCCCGCCCACCTAACGACTTGAGTAGCTGGAATTAGCGCGTCATTTTCTACGACACCAATTCGTCCTCTTATTCTACCAGTTCTGTATAAAAAAGTTTAACTCTGTTTTTCAGCGAGTATGACACAAGTTATGCATCTAAAAATGGCGAGTCTGATTTAGACCTAACGAAGTGAAATAGTTCTGAGAGATTTTGTTCAGTTGGTCTGAACATTATTTGACCACGCTATGGTTTGTGTCCGCCTTATCAGAGCGTTACTTGTCTGGCTTTCATCTGCATATCACTACAAAAATGTCCAAGGAAAGAACTATAATCTAGGTTTTCTGGCAAGTGGAGTTAATAATGTCCTGGGATGGGATACATCCGCCGCTGCTACAACTATGGCAGTGGAACGGGCACGGAACGATGGAATTCTGGGATCACACATGATCAAGTAAGTAGACCTACATGTATATCCTTATATAGATTCAAAAGTGGTTTTTATACTAGGTTATATCGTCATCTCGCGCGTAATTTTTATATGGGACATGACAAATAGTGTACATTAGTTCACAGGGCTCAGGGAGAAAAGTCTATTCATGGTAATACTATAGGAGAAGTGACGTTCTCAGATGTTATATTTGTGAAACCAGAACATTATTTTCTTCAATTTTGTACAAACGAAATGCCCACGTTCTATACCGTAAACTCGCACGCTTAAAAGTGACGTGAAACAGCACCAACGATCCTTTGAAATGGGACTTTCGTCTGTTTTTCATGTACATGTTAGCATGGATTTTTCAATATATCTATTGAACCAAAATAATATATTGTTAATTATTCAGGTTTTTCCCCGGGTGTATGGAAAGTAGCCGAAGGATGTATGAGTTTCAGGGAGGACCGTAACTTCCCATTTACCCGGAAGAAAAACTGAATAACGAATTATTCCTCAATCTTTTTTATCCTATAGCAAAAATATTCAAAAAGGTCTATCATTTAGAACCAACGGTACAACGGAAAACTTCAGCAGACCATTTCGGTTACAAAACTGACCGCATTTTGCTACTGCACTGCGCGAGACGCGCTACAACTCATCACTTTATTCCATTAAATTTTGACGAATGAGCAAAAGTTATTCCATAAATATTTAGATATGGTCAGCTGAACTTTCGAAGCGAGAGCTTTGTTTCCAATCGCATGTGAGGTGTTTATAATATACCCCGAGTAGCAGGACATCACTCGGGGTGTATGGGTTTATACGACCCGACCTTTTAACCAATCACAATTCCGATATTGAATCAGATTTGATTGTGGGATAATAATGATTAATATCACAGCAGATATGCTGACTTTGAAAACATTAGACTCGATTTGGATTAAGGTGTCATATATTAGATATTATAAAATTCATACTAAAATGTATCCGCAAAAGTAAAAAACAGACGATAGTCCAATTTTAAACATCAGTGGACCCTAGTGAAATTTTACTAAGTCGAAAAGGTTGGCGTTGGGCATCGTTTCCATCACGCCTTTTAATGTTGCGTTTATTTGGGGAAATTCAGTTTTCACGACGAAAGATCAATGATATTCATCGAAATTGCTACGGCTGCAGTCTCTTTGGCACACTATATTCCGCAGAGTATAATCAGTATAAAACTAACCCCCTAGCCAACTGAGCTGGAAAAGCACAACGGAACGGTTTTGTTCTGCTCATGTACCGATCCATCCCTTCCGTGTTGTATGTCAAGTTCATGTATCCAGAAGTCACACTGAGTGATCTGACTGATTACCACAAGGCACCTCGAAGGGCCACAAAGTGACCACGAAATACTTGTATCACAAACTAATCACAAACAATATTTAAACAACACAAACTATAAAAAATACTTTAGTTTGATATGAAGTACTCATAATTGGTACCAAAATAATCAGATTTTATCTCTTTTTTTTAAATAGACATCATCATTCTCATTTCAAATATCATCACAAAAAAAAATCACAAACAAGAAAGGCAATAATCACATTAACTATGACAATAATTATTTTTGGCGTTTTGTGATGTTTAAGTTGGCGATTTCGTGATTTTGTTTATGTCAGTTAATACTGTTACACACATGGGACGAGGAGGAGTCACCATATCAACGCGAGCCTTGAGTACCCATCAACATCTGGCCCTCGTTTTGGATTAACACAGAAATGATAGGGAAATGGAGAAAAAATTTTACTCAAATGTTCAGCTACCGTGTAAATCTTTCTGTTATATCTAAAATGTTCGTTCTCCTTTCTCTTCCTAATGAGCAAAATAGGAATTCTGTTTTGACATTTTCCCAACTATTTTCATATTATTTATATTAAATTGAGATAGTTGCGATGGTAACAAATTTAGTCATAAAACTATGCGTAGTTGTTTAACAATAGTTTCAGAGCACAAAATAGTAGATTATTTGTGCGAAAATTTCTTCCCCGTTTGAAATGTATTATCCCCCATTTCCGTTGACTGATGTGGCGGTCTCTACTTCAAATATTGCTTGTGATTACTTTGTGGTAGTTTTGATAATCAGTTATGTATTTTGATGCGCAGTAGGGTCACATGACCTGGTGATACAATAGGGAAAGCAAGGATCGGTACATGAGCAGGCTAAATCCGTTCCGTTGTGGTTTTCCAGTCCAGTTTGTTGTGTGAGTTAATTTTATACTGATTATGCTCTATGGACTAGATAGCGTATCAAATAGGCTGGTTCAGTTGTCGTCGAATTTCTTTTATCATTCATCGTGTAAACTGAATTTCGTCAACGGACGAAACAAAATCAGAAAACAAATTCAGTCAATTATGGTTAGGTGTATAGGTTAGGGTGTGTATAGGTTAGGGGCCGTGTGGTCATGTCATCCAAGTTGCCACATGAACAGGTACAATAAAAGCGTACCTGAGATACATCACATATGGTTAACCAGAAGACTATACTGTCAAGTCATGTGGCTCTGTCAGTATGTTGGTACCTCTTCCCACTTCCCTTATATGTGTTGTAATTTGATTAATTGTAACTTGTGAAAATTTTCTTAGGCAATTTGTCGTTCACTATGTGGATTTGGGTGGCTACCGCGATAGTGGGTGGGACAAGTGAGCGTCTTTGTTGGTAATTCAGTATAAAAAAAATCGATATATGATACCAATAAAAATTTAAACAAATTTGTAATTTCGGACGACAACAGAAATGCAGATATCACCAGATTCTAACAAATACTGACTTAATCCCTGTTCCGGGAGAAACCCGGGGATCACTCAGATCGAATATTTCATATGAAAACCGATCTCATCAATCGTGAATGTGGTTGACGGATTCACGAATTGTATATTACGAAAATCACTATCACGATGTCTAATTTGGGTGAAATTATAGTTAACACTCCATTGTTTTTGTTTTTTAACGAAATAACTCTTTTCTTCTACGACGTATTGAAATCCCATATTGTTCCAGTGACACTGCCATGGAAGCAATATGGCGTTTTTCGATGGATATTTCCGTTGAAAATGCACAAAGAGTGGCAAATGGCGAGTAAGTGAGTGAATAGGTTTAAACGTCGATTTCAACAATGTTTTAATTGGAGCGATATGCAAGAGTCATATCATAACGTTGTGCCTAGATGCGACAGTACATAACTTTGCACCGATAAAAACAAACAGCATTATTGGCCACCACTGCTTTTAACCAATCAGAGTATAGTTCTATTGCTCACATGTCCCAACCACCTTGATAAGTCTCGACTTCTCAAGTCATATTCAAATATTTAGAATATCCAGGATGGAGGAATGAATTGTGGATCTATTCTTTATCATCTGACGGCATGACAGTGATTCTGATAACATGACATACTTGTTTTTATTTTGCTGGACTGATTACCTTCCAAGGCCGCCAAAAAAGCTTTGACTTCAGCAGCAAATATACGACTCTTGTCCGGCAATCGATGAATTTTGATTTTGGAACCAAAAATAGTAGCACACGTCACTTTGTCACCATATTTGGAACCATCAGTATATATAGCCTGATATGACTCATACTTTTCTCTCGGTAGATCAAATTCTTGCTGATACACAAGTTGGTTTGTTTCAGCCTTTCTAAATTTTGTCAGTGTTATATCTACTTGCGGTTTGGCTAACTACCAAGGTGGAAATGGTAAAAGTTTGTTAGGTAAACTCTGATCAAGGCTAATATCGGCTGCAATAATGCGTGGCTTAATACGAATTCCAAAAGGTGGAATAAGCAGGTTTCTCTGAATACAAATCTACATGATGAGGATTGGAAACACATGCAACTTGGCCGCAATTTTAGTAACATATTTTAGTGACAGCTTGGCTCTTCGGAGTTTCAAGGGGCGTTCATCTGCATCAACATATAAAATTTCCTCAGGTGGTGTTCCGAGACAAAGTCTTAATCCCTGCTGCCGAATTGGATCTAACAGGGATAAGTTGAACTTGCACGCACCGTTGTAATATGCACCGCCATAATAAAGTTTACAACGAGCAAGTGATTGGCATAGATGAAGAAGTGTGCTCTCATCTCCTCTCCACTTATCGATGGCAACTACCTTCAACAAATCAAAAGCATTTGTGCATTTAGCTTTCAGGCATTTTATATGGGATAACACGTTAACCGGTGATCAAACAAAATCCAGAATTTTGCTTATTTTACTACTTTGATCTCAGTTCCACCTAAGAAAACTTTGTGAGGTTTATACTTTATGCAAAAGTGTGAACAATTTGTCTTGGCCTTTGAGAACTCGAAGTCATTTATCAAACACCAAGTCAGGTTCTTATTGAGACAAAGTCTTCTCAATGTTATGTATACCTTTTCCACTACAAGATATGTTGAAATCATCTACAAAGCGTGAACCGTCAATAGATTTATTCAAAACTTCAGCTAAGCTGTTGACCTTGATACTAAAGACAGTAGTAGACAAGATGCTGCCCTGTCAAACACCCTGTCCTTGATCGAAATGAACAGACATGGTTGTATCTACACGAACTTGGAATTGACCATTGTTTAAAAACTTGGATATAAAATGTGTACATGACCTCTTAATCTGATAGTATGAATGTCTTTCAAAATCATATATTTCCAGGTAGTATTATAAGCTTTTTATAAATTAAATAAGATAGAAACCACATTCTTATTCTTGACGAAGGCGTTCTTAATGTAAGACTCTAATCTAACTAAATGATCAATGGTACTTGTATTTTTACGAAAACCATCTTGAATATTCGTGAGTTTCTTTTCGCTTTCTAAGTACCGAATAAGGTGAACATTAATCATACGTTCCATTTTTTGTGTAACTAATCAATGGAATTGGACGACAGTTCCCTGGGTCTGCTTGATTACGGCCAGGTTTTGGGTACGGGTGTAACAATGGTATTATGCCAAGACGGTTATGGAAAATTCCCTGTCAATCAAACTCTGTTAAATATGGGTAATAAGGTTCAAGAGAAGGTTCTGGTAAATGCTTCAAAAGCTGATAATGAATATTTTCAGGTCCTGCAGTGGAATCACTGGCTTGACATATAACACAGGACATCGTCACCTTTATGGGACTAATCGTAGGGATATGCAGCAGATAATTACCACATCTTACACGTCTTGCTTGATACATCCTGATTAAAGTTGCATGGTACTGTCGCAATGAGATTTGTGAAATTAGCTGGCGATTTGACCGCTGCTAATGACACAATTGTCCCATTTAAGTCATTGGTGTTTGCTTAACCCTACCTGGCTGGGGGGTGTGGGGGGGGGGGGGGGGGCATTATGGCTCCCCCAACCAAATATTCTGCGTTATCTCAGGAACGACAAAGAATGGAGAGCTGAAACTCCTTGACTTTATAGTTTATCATAATGGGGTCATTTTGAGCCTGTTTGCATAACCCCAGAAAAGTTGGCAAAAACTATTTTATTTCACATTGCAATAATATTTGCTAATTTATCATGCAATTTTTGCGGAGAAATTGCATAAATAAAAAACCCCGACCAAAAAATTCCGTTTTTGAAAATGACGTCACTATGATGTCATCAAAGCGGCCATCTTGGATTTTTTTTTACATTTTTTGGTAGGGCTTGTTTCAGCCCCCTAGCTCAAGGGGTAGGAAAAATAATTGGGGGGCCATTTCGGCCCCCCCCCCCCTTCCAGGCCAGGTCGGGTCCCAAAAAGCCCAGGCAAGATAGGGTTAACGTCGTGTGGGAACTATGAATATGTACTAGTCTAATAATCGGTATGTAAATAGGCCAAATAGATCACGTAAAGCGATATTCCTCTTTGGAAAAATAGTATTGATACTATCCGAATGTATATTGGGGTAGAGAGTCAAAGATAGTAATGTGTACGGTTCATCACTCATTATTTATGAACATCATACGTTTATCTGTCAGGACTGGTGCTTGGGTTACATTGTCTGAAAATCACTCAAGCACATGGCGTCTTTCCTTATCATCAGTACGTTACTTGTCGGTTTTCTCTGTATACACCATTATGTCCAAGGTAAAGACTACAAACTGGGATATTTCACGAGCAGAGATAACGAACGATTGGGGTGGGAAATATGCGCCGCCGCTACAACCATGGCCGTGAAACGAGCAGAAAATGACGGCACCCTTGGAGTGCACACGATCAAGTAGGTACTTCTAAGTTGGTTACTTTCCGCAATTGATGGCGCAGGTGTATTTAATCAGCTTTGGGAATTCAGATTCCAGACTAATGGTCAGTCATGTTCAATGCCACTCAAAATAAGCAACTTTAAAAAGGACTGCGAATTCGCCAGTTCCAATTTAATGGTGTAGATTCCGATGATACGTTATGATTGTTGTTTTCTCAGTGCCCTTTGTTGCATTATTGGTAAATTAAACATTCGTATAGCTTTTTCACTAGCGAGTTATTTGTGTTGTCCGGACAAGGGCAGAGAACATCTAACGTGTAATCATCACTCGAGTCAAACAGTTCATTTATTTGAGTGGATTATATAGGACAGCGCAATATGTTGATGTATTCAACAGAATCGTACCTAACACCCACTGGATTTGAAAGATTATGAGGACTCTAGTTCCGAGTAAAAAACACAAATTTACGTAAAAGGAAGTCTCTTATATTTCCAAAGTACATGGATTATTAAACAGTTTCTAAGGTGGAGTTAATTTGTTGAAAAGAAATGATTTCGAAATTTAAATTCTATCGGTCAAAAATCTCATGGAAAAGCAAATAAAGTGCATGTACTCGGAATAAAATCCCACTATATGGTTAACTGTCCGTGTCCCACTGCGTTGCGTACCGGTGACGGCTTCATTGCTGACCGCGGCCTTCGAGGCTTTTTTATCTTCGCTTTAACTTTACACGGGTTGTATTTTTCGGTTTTTACATGTAATATTTATTACGTTTTCTATACCATTGTGCTGGATTTTCTCAATATTATATACCTTCTAGTTTGGCTTAGTTTTTTCCTTCAAAATTCGGCCCCGTTTTGAAGTTATAGATGCACGAAATAAATGAACAGTTTTATATGTAATATCAATCTTATTATTAAATAAAATTAATTTTGCGACGAAATTGAAAACAAGGAGAGATTGATGAGAGGTTCAAACGTAGTTCGTGAGTTTGGTCCCGTCGGTGATAAAACCTAGAATATTTTAACGATCTAATAAGATTATTTTTTGTGACAAAAATATAATTAAGAATAATTAGCTCAAATCTTCACCTTTTGAAACATATGTAGCAATCATTTTTTATGTTTAAGGAGTTGTCAAATATTCATGGCACCCGTGTCATGAGTTTTTCACAGGATCTTGAATAAATTAGTATGAATCCACATCTTCTGCTGTTAGATAGACGTTAATATCTTTTCCCCGCAGAAAAGCAGGAATTTTGAAGTAAAATGTGGATAACATCACTTTTATGGTGCCCAACATGGCCACCATTTTAAATTTACTCATGATTCTCTGCTCGAGGGAATGCAAATATGCTCAAAACTGAACCCAGTTTGATAAACTACAAAGTCACGGAGTGTCAGTTCTCATCTTTTTTTGTCGTAGGTTGGGGGGGGGAGGATTATGGCCCCCTCAGGCCTGGTAGGTTAAAACTCTCGTGTGCTACAGAGAAATCCAACGGAAGAGGGAAATCGGTCTAGTTGGGTATTTGCTCAGATGACGAATGGACTGTAGGAAATGTTGACCCTACCTTAAAAATCCCAAAGGATTGTATGCGCTCAAAATCCTTAACATGAAAATCTCATAGGATTCGAAATCTTATTCGAAATCTAATCTTATTATTTAAAATTCTCCAGGGAAGAATATTAAGCCCCATGGGATCCTATAGGATTTAAGTAATCATAAACAAGCTTGTCAGCACTATTGATTTTATTGGGTGCATCTTCATACACCTTAGACCTGCAGTGATTGCAGTCAATGAATATCAAACTTGAATTGAATCTTGAATTTAAAGTTTAATTCAGTTCTAACTTTGAACCTCAATTCAAATCAGAAAACTGAGTTTCAAGTCAAATTCAAGATTCAGTATTTTGAATTCACAGTGTTGGTAGAATTAAATTAAGACCATTGTCTCATCCTAAAATTCGCGAATTGGAGAAGATCATTTGAATTGAAGAAATGCTCATATCAAACTATCCTTCTAAAAATATAACATTGTTTCAAATGTAAACAGATAAATATCAATTTTAAAGACTGTTATATATTTCTGAAATTCAGTTCATTTTTTTAAAATTACCAATCAGCCCAATGAGCAAATGATTATGGAAATTAGGATATCTTTAACATTTTTCTCACTCTAATAACTTTTTGTTCAATTTTAGTAAACGTGAATTTTTAGAAATTTTGAACACAATTTAATAAAAATAAAGTGAGTGACGTAACTAAAATTATAAATATTCCAGTGAATGTCAGTGACAAGAACATATGCCTTTTGCAGAACATGGATACATGACCTGTTACTGATCGATCAGGCATCGCGTGCAACTGGATACTCATGCAATGATCGACCTGCATAACTTATACCATTCCGACAAGGCAAATGAATAAATCTGATGACAATCAGATAACAGGTTTCTTCCAGAGACACTTGTTACCTGGCAACCGAAACTCAATAAACTGAGACAGAAATATCAGAGACTAGCTGACTTGTGTAGTTGCACGAATGATACATACATATCGTCACCTTTTTATGGGGTATGGACCCTATATGATGATATGCTGATTGAGAGCCTTGTGTGTAAACGGTACAAGTGTCTGATACTGACATAAACTACACCCAGCAAACAATAATTCTCTAATATTGGAGGCTCCATGAAATCAGTAACAAATAAACATTGATTACAATGCACGGCTCGTCTCGTTCCCAATCAGAAGGAACGAATATTGATGATACTCCTGGTAGTCTAACTAACACACAGGACTCCAAGACGCACACATAACAAGCAAACTATTTCGGCGTATTTACAAAATAAACTCCCGATTATTTGATTCCATTGATTTGTTCAGTTTGTCAAACACATATGCAGCACCCCGATTATATACGCAATGCAAAACTAGAGCCTGAAATAGATCATATATTGTTGGTTTTATGGATCGATAATCGAACATTCTAAAAAACGAGCCATACAAACGAATCTAAAGAAAGAGCCGAGCTCTTTAGTTCTTGAGCTATACTACATACAAGGGATATCTTTCCTGTTATGTTTCTTTGTTTATAGAATTGCTTAATTTCTCATTAATAATGTGTACTTGAAATCTGGAAACGCAATATATCAACAGCATATATGTATTCCAGTGGGTACTAATTGTGCGCCTCTTTTTGGCTGATTATATCTGTTCTCTTATGAATACGATTATACTCAGGCGCTTTCAAACACCGATCAATTCAAAACCCGTCTCTTCTCATCCACCAAACGCTATATGGACGATCTTCTCACTGTGGATAATCGCTATTTTAATGACTCAGTGAAGGATATATATCCACCGTCGCTGGATTTGAACGAAACTACGGACAGCCTTAAAGGCACATCAGGTTTAGACCTATATCTCTATAAAAAAAATGAAGCGGGCCTTCTCTCTTGACAAAAGAGATGATTACAATATGGCGTATATATATCTCGCCAAGAAGCATTAGCTCGATCCTATATTAAACGTGACGATTTTAATGAACGTCACAAAACATTATTGCAGAAACTTATAAAACAGGGCTTTACAACCAAGCACCTCCACTCAACGTTTCTCAAATTTCACATATCGCATGCTGATAGCAAAATACGAGCGTGGCGTGCTAGATCTGCGGCGTTACGTTCCCTAACTTGTGTCTAATTCCGCTTATCCCGGGGCCAGGGGCCGCGCGAACCCATGTATTTCAAGATCCTCGTGGTGTTCACGTGAACAGTTAAAATCAAAGCGTGACTGAGATACATCATACACTAGATAACGAACTTGTAATGAAAACCATATGGATTAAGAATCCTGGATCAGCGATACGGATTTGATAGTTTTGGAACATCATGATGTCTTGCCGGCATCGTTGAAAACTGTTGATGGCTTCTCTCTTGCGGAAAAGTAGCTTATTTTTATGTATACTATGATTTTTATTAATTTGGTGTGAATGCTGTTATATAAATTAGGTCTTTAGATTATGGACGCGAAAATTCTTTATTGGACTACGGCTGATTATTGAATGACGGACAGGACGTCTGTATTTTGATTGCGAACAAACAACATTACACAGTATCAGAATGGCCCCGCTTAACCATTGAATAGAACTAAAGAATATGATTATGAATACACAGTTTATTCAACAAATAAGATTCGGACTTATTCGGACAAGCAGCATTTTCACGTCAACGTCTGTTTCTTGCATGTCCTAATTCTCCTCGAGAGTCACTTGAAAGTACAGAAAACGCGAGCATTCTATTACATTACGCCGTGGGATTTGTGCTCAATAAAAGTGCTGCATTCATATGACATTTGATTTATATAATGAATTGAATGACTTCTGCTCGTAGAATATTTTTATTAAATCTATTAAATCGCAATAAGTTGTTTCCTTTAATCAATCATGGCTGAACAAAGTTCTCCAAAAATAAAGATAAGTACACTCAATTGGGATCCAGTGATTAACCAGTGATTAACTTAGCATAGCCCAGGAGAACGCGAAAAGTATTTTGTAGATCAATATTTCTACATACATGTATTCATTACCATCGTCAGGATTGGTAATTTACAACAGATTCCATGCATGGGTATATGTCTTGCAGAACATTCAAAGATAACCAACCAGTCAAACAAACTATACAGTGATTAACCAGTGATTAACTTAGCATAGCCCAGGAGAACGCGAAAAGCATTTTGTAGATCAATATTTCTACATACATGTATTCATTACCATCGTCAGGATTGGTAATTTACAACAGATTCCATGCATGGGTATATAAGTCTTGCAGAACATTCAAAGATAACCAACCAGTCAAACAAACTATACAGTTAGTAATGTTTTAACCAATGAAATCAAATAAAAAGGTGCTCATATGAGCTAACCAATGAAGGGAATTGAGAGGATGTTCGCCGAAAAAGTACGAGTTCGTTCGATGCTTTGATACCACATTACAGTGAGAGATTTTTCTGCCTAATAGCTAGGGTTTCTTTGAGAAGAAGGGCATTCCAATCGTTGGAGTTTTTTCGTTTTACTTTTATTCAATATTTGCTCATATGATATCTTCAAATGATTTGATGATATTTGATGATAATGCTAATTTTATGGGAACATTAAATCAGTTAATGATATCAGCAGATCCTTTGGAGATACCATTAAATGATTTGTTGATATCAGCACATCATATATGCGTGTTGGACACAGAATGGTCCCTTGGATCGATAGAATCCTAAATGAGCAACATGCCTATTCTGGCAATTTATCCCCATATCAGGAAACATGTATAGTGACCCATATAGGTTTCCTGGATAGAAAAAACTATATGTGGTTCCTGAACTGCGAACACTGGTCCATTTTCTGATTTGGAAACATATACAAATGTATACACAGTTTTATTTTATGAATCACTGCTGTCATTACTTCTCAGGACTTTTTGCGCTGGTGTATGGGATCATATACATAGATGTTTACTTGTGTCAATAACAATGTCAGAATAATTGCACATATACACATTCTATGATTCAAACGATAATCCTTAGTAATTGAATAAGGCAATATAATTTGAAATCTAAATAATAATAATGTCATTGTCCTGTTTGGAACATTATTCAAATATGAAGTATATTGCATCTTGATCATCCTAGATCTGTAGTGTCAAAGGTGAACATGATGCTAATAAAACATGCTGTTGTCGAGCTGTTTCAACCCAAATTAAGTCTAGGAGGGATAAGATATTTGTTATGGTACATTTATATTAGTTCCAAATTAAACAGCGTAATAATTTATTGTAAACATTTGGTCTACTCCAGTGTGATAGTATCCCCTAAGTGAAGAAGTTTATTGTTTCTTTTAAAAGTCAAACATTCTCCAAAAGTGCATAATACAAATTAGCTATCAGATGCCGTTCACCACAGCTAACCTTGTTATTATAGAGTTCCCTCAACTTGGCCAGTTAAATGTCCAGTGCGGCTGAGGTAAAATTTGATGTCCTAATGTCCTAACCTAGGAAGGGTCAGCCGATAGGCTAAAATCAACGCAGGCCGATCACCTCAACCCTTTTTAGAATCTATGTGGAAGATACATGTACCACTATGCATGTATTTACCAGTAGATGTGTGACGGTTCCTCTGGTATGAAAGCAAGATCTGCAGTTAGAAAGCTTGACGATCCATGTATCCATGGTCCACTAAATTTTCAATTTGTCGCTTCACATTCACATGAAATTTCATCGTACTTATTGTAGCCAATTAAAGGGGATATTAAAGGGATCTCTGGAAGTTGAAATAAGGTGAAATAAATAGTTAATCTACGTCTAGCGATATTAAGATCCTCATTATGCCCCAATACCCCACGGAGAGTTCGAATTATTCGTCGTCGACTAGGCTGACATGACAGACACGTTTCTGTTCAACCATCACTAGCACCGAATTATGGGATACCATTTCGAGAACAGTCTTTTCCTGGTGGGCCAAGTATTGAACGACCGCCCGAACATCTGATATTTTTAATGATATCATGAGTTACTGATATCAGGGAATACACTATTTGCTGATATCATTATATGGTTCGGTTATATCAACTCATTTGTTGATATCAACAAATCGGACACTTCGTGGTTACTTTATGGTTGCTTGCTGTACTTAGTCAGATCGCTCGGATGTAACTTCTAGTCACATGACCTGGCTGTAAACATGGAAGCAGAAATCGGGAAATTTGTGAAATAAAGCTAAGTGTTTTTGGTATGCGAGCCCAGTTTGCTTGGTGAGTTAGTTTCATGCTGATTATACTCAGCGGAATAAGTTACAGATGTAGAATTTTCGATGTTACAACGATGAATTTTATTGATCTTTCCTCGTGCAAACTGTATTTCTACAATGCCAACTTCTCCGAATAAACAAAATAGAAAAAGTTTTCAACCATACTATGGCGATGTGACTGAAGAGAACAGCACGGAAGTATATGCTCGACTAGAAGCCAATGGATCGGCTAGGGTATGTATTTTGATTGAGCAGCTTTACCAAGACAATTTATCGCTATTTGTTCGAGATGGTTACGTCTATAGTGGGACCATTCATCTTGGTACCCTGGACTGTTATTAATATATAGTAAAAATCATTTTTTAAATATGCTTAAACTTCGGACGACAACAGAATTTCGGACAACATCAGATTCGGACAATTCCCTGAGCCTGCAGCTATTATAGTGAATTACGGCCTGGAAATTCAGTTGTTATTTCTATGTTATTGAATAATTTCTTACGGGAATATTTTTTGCGTATTGTTCACTCTTTTTCGAGATTTTTTATTACGGTTCTTACTCGAGCTTGAATTTTAAATATTTGCATTACCCGACGGATCAGACGCTTATAATTTTTACTTTTAGAATGACAAAGGATTTCGAATGTTTATTCCATCGCAACAAAAAAAAATTCAGCAACGCTCGGCATTTGTCCATTATAATGGATTTCGTGGTGAAAGGCATGAAGTGGAAATGTCGCATTCATAGCTAATCATGGGAAGTGCGTTTGCTGAGATTGTGGGTAGTGAAATACAACAATCTTGCAATCAAATGCTTGCCTAGAGCTATGTGCTTGTGAGTCTGTGTGTTACTCTAAATGGGACGAGATACTGTTTTTATCGTATGGGGTCTACAATTGGTGTGGTGTTATACAGCGATCCGGACAGAAAAGTCTTGTATTATAGATTTCATTTGGTTGGCTGGTCTCCTCATGACAAGAAACACTGTAATGAACAAATATTGATACAGACTTTAGCCCTTGTTGAGCAGGATCGCCGATACGTTACCGCGGATTTCGTTTCTAAAAGCAATTAAATTAAATGTATCGAAAAATGCAATACATCTCGGCTAATCCTCGGCTTGGAAATTTGCAAAATAGATAGTATTCCTTGTATGGTTTCCTTAAGTGGCATTTAGAAGTTGGGAAGTAGATAAATAAGTAAATTGCTTATGGATAACAACTTCTAGTTTATTCGGGACCAAATAAACTAGAAGAATAAACTGAATAAACTAGAAGTTGTTATCCATAAGCAATTTACTTATTTATTCCTTGTATATTGACTATATAATGAAGATATTTCATTCCAAATAACATATATAAACGGCATGTATAATATATTTTATGAGTTGGAGGAACAATTAATATTGCCAAGCTGTTCTCATTCAATGATATTCTATAAATACAATTCAATTCCATAGTGTAGTTGGGATATGAGACGTTGATTTTAGCAGGTCGGTATCATCTTATTAAGTCCATGTAATACCTAATCATCACAGGGGAACTTGGAACCTGGAACATATTGGTGGTTCGAATGAGTTCTGGCGTCATTGCCTCTAATATACAAGTTCGTGCATTTCATTTGGTTTAAACAGTATTTTATCTCCATGGAAATATATAAATGAAAATGGAGATTATGTAACACACAGAGCCTATATCAAACCCTCTCCCCATATACAGTTACTTATTCAAAAAGTGGTCATTTAGATATCAAAGTGGTCTTTCGTGTAAATTCTGTTATAGTTGATAATATACACAGTCGAATTATAGATTAGTGAGATTGTGCATAAAACAAGGGTGCGTGCCCTCTCTGCATATAGTTCTAAACATATCAATAACAAATATTTCGGTTATCGCATCGAGAGATATAAAAATGGTACAAATGAAATCATATTTTACATTTTAGATCTTAAATCTACCAGTTAGTCTGTCAAAGTCATGAACAAATATAGTGATGCGACTATTATATTCAAATTTCTCTGTGGGTATTATGTATTGTACAGACGAAGAAAAAATTATACGCCGTTTCGTTAGTATTGCCAAATATAAGCAGTATGGGTTCTCTGCTATGTTGGTGAAAGACGTCGGCTTACAGCGAAATACAGCCCAATCTCAAATGCGACTGAAAAAATTATTCGTGAGTTTCCGTTCACCGGAATGAAAATGTTTTGATGCAGCATGCATGTTAAAGCTTTTCTGACATAAAGTATGTAAGTTAGGAGATGAACGTAAAGTAATATCAGTGTCGTTTCAAAGACGAATTGGGGGAATACATGATTGATAATACAAGTTTCCTCTGCAGCGTAATGTGCGGGGATCCAGATTGATCCTGAGTGGATACTGATTGTTCTCTCGTACCTGTTGGGGCAACAGATGATAAAGCATAGGTGGTGTTGGCAATTTACTGTTTTATACATAAGTTTTGGTTTGTTCGGTTTCTACGCACTGCTAATGAGGTGAATCCTGTTTCTTCATATAATAAATCAACCACAGATAGTTCTTATGGCATCTAAGTGTAGGTTTTCTAAAATTTTACATTGATATCGAGTACAGTTGTCCCAAATGACGTCGGCATAGTCAAGTACTAGAAGAATAAATGATTTATACAATATTTCAAGGCTTTTCCTACTTAATTTATATTTGAGACTTCGCAAACAGTTTACCATAGGTCCGACCTCTTTTTTCATCGCCTCAATATGAAACTGTCAACTACCAGTTGAGTCAAGAGATAAACCAATATGTTTATGGTAATTTACTTGCTCTAGTACTGTTTCTCAAGTTTCAACGGCGGCTGGTCAGATGGGTTAGCCTGGCTTGAGAATAACATTGATCTAGTCACGATCTCGTCCACCCAGATACATGTATTCTCTCTAAGTCAGAATTTAACAACTGGCCAGATAATACTGGGTTATCTACCGTGATGATACCGAGAAATATCATCGGCGTATAAGCGTATATTACATTTGGGATATGTTATCTTTCATACATATCAGGAAAAGTAGAGGGCCAAGAAGGGATCCTTAGGGTACCCCTGTAGGCATAACGACAGATTTTGACTTTGAACCTTCAGCGACGATGATTTGTGAAATAATTTGCAAATAGCTTTCAACCCATTAACTACCCCCTCCCCCTATCCTTATGGATTGAACCTTATGTACTAGACCCTTGTGCTAGATACGAACAAATTACAAGCGTCTAGTCCGTCATTCATAATTCAGCCGTCGTCCATTAAAGAATATACGCGTCTATAATCAAAAGACCTATTCCATATAACAGTATTAGCACCTAATTCAAAAAGACAACCACAGTATACATACACATAGGCTAGTTTCCTGCAAGAGAAAAGCGGTCAACAGTTTTTCAATGATGCCGACAAGACATCATGATGTTCCAAAAATATAAAATCCGTATCACTGATCAGTATTCTTAGTCCATAATAATCGTTGTAAAGTCGTCATCTAGAGAATGATGTACCTCAGTCACGCTTTGATTGTGACTGTTCATATGAGCACCATGAGGATCTTTAAGTACATGGGTTCATACGGCCCTTAGCCCCGGGTTAAGCGGAATTAGACACAAGTTACAAAACATAACGCCATAGATCTTGCACGCTACGCTCGCATTTTGCTATCAGTATGCGATATGTATCGCTAATGGTGATGTCACAGAAAACTGCTCTGACTTCTTTGCCTTCGTCTAAGGCCCGGCGTATAAAATTGTAGCCGTCAACCAGTTGAAACGTAGTATTATTTCTAGGCAGAAAAGCAGTCTGAAACTTGGTTAAGATATTATTTGTTTGTAACTAATCTAATAGGTAACATTTTTCCATTACCTACTAATAGTGCTTGTAAACGAGATAGGTCTGCAGTTAAGAAGGCGTTTTACTACCTTTCTTATGAGTGGGTGTAACATGGGAAAATTTCCCGGTATCCGGAAATTTACCTGCTTCTAATGAATCATTAAACAGTTATGTTAATGGTTTCGTTCGTTCATTCGCGGCCAGTTTCAATATTTTATTATTTATGTTGTCCGGACCACTCGCTTTATTTGTATCTATATTACAACACAAGGCTATTCTATGGATAACAACTTCTTTATTGCTGTAGAGCTGACGTTTCGTTGGAGATACTTCCAACTTTTTCAAAGCTTTTTCAAAAAAAAAAAATGTATCTATATTGTCTAGGATATACTTGACATGTTCCTTGCTGATAGTAATGCTGTCTGATATGGAATTTGGTTCGCTTAAGGGCGGTAACTGCATGAGCAATGGAATCTATGTGTTGATTGCTGAATAAAATAGTCATTAAACGCGTTAGCTATATCTGCAAGATCGTCGTGAATTTGTCCATTATGAACGATTAACGGGAAGCTAGAAGACCCCTGTTCCGTGATATATTGTTTAAACAATTTCCACCAGAACTTTGCCCCAATATGACAGTTTATAATCTTTTCCTCAATTTATTATTATAATCTAATTTTGCTTGTTCGAGTTTAGTAATTGTCTCATTTCGAAGTTGTCTAAAAATTTTCCAGTGGTCTGGTCGGTTGCTCGCTTGTGCCTTTTTATGTGATTTTTGACGTTTTCTCATCATATGACGTAGTTCAGCTATCATCCAAGGTTTGGTCTGATCATAACAGTCTTTGTTGGAACACGTGTATTGATAACATGCATGAGGAGATTATTTAGGTTGTTTGTTGCTGTATTAATGTCTTGGGTTAATATATCCTCCCAGTTCGAATTCTGAAAAAAAAATCCAATATATTCTGGCTGCTAGGTACTTCATTCAATACATTTAAGAAATAATTTTCTCATAGGCGTGCTAAATGGTTATTTTACGCACGGTTACTTTGGGAAAGTTTATTTTTTAAAAATAACTGTTCCATTGATATTGGAATGATGCTCCGTCTCGGTTGGTATCGTGCCAATATCAGTGGACGAGTCTATGTGGTCTCTCAAGTGGGGAGTGATTCTGTCAGCTGAGCCAGGCTTTGTGGAACATACGTGGATAAAGGAATCACACATAATGGGTGGTCACTTTTCATCGACCTGAACGATGTATTTGCATATACAATAGTATACAGATCGTTAACCCCTTCATATATTTCACCATCTTTAAACATCAAGGTATGGAGCAGGTGGGACCGTGGCTGGTCCGTGCACTGACGTTCATTGAATTGGCCATGTAACTCGTCTGAGTCAGGTGAGTCGTCCAACAGCACTAAAGAATAAATAATGGACAGCAGCATGTATTTTGACAATTTCGTGCCAAATTTGAGCGTCGAATCTGGTAACCACTTTACTGGATATTCAAGTATACTCTGGGCAAGTAATGTACAGCCAAAATCATTCGTTCTACCATTCACAATTGCGTCTTAAAAGGGTGAATATGTTCAGCTACCTTTTATCATAGAATCGCAGGTAATCAGATTACTAAATAGGCAATGTAGTTGGTGGCCAATATCATATACGAAAATGTTCCCCAACCCTTGCTGAATGTAAACATGACGCCCCTTTAAACAAACAATGTAAACAGGTGAATATACTCACAAAAACAAAATTGTATGAAATTACTGCTATGTCAGGAAAGAAAATTTCATTGGAAAGTATTTTTGAAATATTTTTTATCATTTAGTTTGTCGACATAATTGTCAAGGGCATTGATAATTCGTGTCAGCCAATATGAAGGACAATATAAAGCGGTGTGGAGTTATCCCCGACAGGTGTGTGTCACTCCCCTGTCACCAACTTGTATTAGCTTGAAAAGCTTGAAAAGCTAACACATCTAAACCGGTTTGTGCCCTCGTTCATGGAATGCTCTGGATTTATTCTCTTCAATCTCCAACTGCCTATTGTGTTCCATTCATTCACAGAATGTTCTGATTGTGGCTGGTCCTAAATGAAGCTGAATAATTATTTGTCAATTGACACATATCTGTGATTTGATCCACACGTCAGGTTGGCTCAATTCACACAAAATTTCTTGACGAAGACAATCACTGATAAAGCAAAAACAAAACTTCAAAAATACTTCCCAAAACAATTTTTATATCTAACATAGTCTTTGGTAATCACCCGACGAAGCAGATAGCGAAAGCTCGTGACCATTAAACTTAGTCTTAAAGGACCCACCCTATGCTATTCATTTATACTATACAGACTAACACGGTTACCCCCAATTTCTGTAGTCTTTGTTGTGGCCAACACTATATGGAAGTTTCTTAACTGCTTTTCAATGTTTTTGTGGATTACGTACTTGTAACAGAGCAGATCTAATGCTGCCATTTTATAGTGCTGTCCCACCGAAATATCATGCGAGTGAGTCAATAGGGTTTAACGACACTTTCAACAGTTTTTCACCTGTTTGCTATGAATAAAGAATTGAAAAAAATTAAGAAAAACATTTTATTTCAACCTGACATCAAAGTGGCTTGGCCAGCGATAAATCGAACATCTGGGTATATTCATATTCAGAATCACCCTATGTAACCAACCAAGCCAGTGTATATTTTCAAACAGGTTGATCGATACACTCGCTCCCGAGCAAGGACTGTATATGATGCGCACTGATCAATTGTTCGTATGCTCAGGATAAAAAGATATTGTTTCAAGTATTTTAAACTATATATATTGATAAGATATCCGTTTAGCCATTATGCAGAAGTTTATTAGTAAATAACGGAAAATTATTATGAGGCTGGTGATTTTGGCGTGGGAAGAAGGTCAGTCCCTTTATTGTTCAGTCGGTACAGCATATAACACATCGTCGAATGTTCATTTTAAAGCGGCAAAGACTTTGTTCAGCATTGTCCCGTCCACGTTCCTCACTGCAATGTATTACAACAGACAAAAGGTAACAGAAAGCTATAAAATGCAACAATTAACATCCCTAAAGGTCGAGTAAAGTTGCTTTTGCGTCATCTAATTGCGGTTCGACACACAACAATCATACTGCCATTGAAAAAGGCAGCTGAGGTAAATTTGACGTCTCTGGTCTGCCTTTCTGACTGATTTTAGTGTTTCGTTGTCTGACCAACTCCACGGATGTCTGCAGTGGAAAAGAACACCACTTGGTTTGGAATCAAGATACGACGACGTGTCTAAAAGACCACGACCCAGTGAGAACTGTTGTAATGGAATACTGCTGAACAAATTCTTTTTTTACCATGGAAAGAACATTTGAAATCCTTTGCCATTCCAAAAGTAAAATGCTAATGATTGGTAAATAGATAAGTTTCAAAGCTCAATTGTCAAGAATCATTAGTCATTGCTCCGGTACTTGTCTCTTTAATATACAGCGAGATCATCCGTGTTGAACCCCATGTAATAACCGTCCTGAACTCACTCACACGTATGCGTGTAGTGTCTATAATTAATCTTCCCCGGTGTCGCCTTGTGTGGAAAGTTTCTTCGCCCAGTGAGCACCTATAAATTCTCCTTCATTTCTTGAAAGATCGCTTGGATTCAAGTAGGAATGTATTGTAGCAGTACCAGGAACGGCAATCTCTCAAATAGATTTGGGACTGAATTCATTAAAGCTGTTGCCGGTAACTCTGTTACCCCTCTCTTATTGAGGCTCTTGATTATCACCTCATGAAATACCTTAATATACCTTACGATCTTACGGGAAAATTTGAGAGGGACATGTTCATTCAAGGAATTAGAATTAGTGAAAATTGTATTCTTCTGTTTAATACAACTGAATTCGGTTAAACTTAAGTGTTCAGATTTGGTTAGCGGAATATTTGGAGTATGGCGCTGAAAGCTTGTGGCAAAGCTCATATCAACGATTCGGCGATCTGATAGCACTTATGAAATTGCGGTATGAATACCATGAATTTGTGCACATTTTTCATGCTTTCCAAACAAAAACAAAATTAATAATAATCCCAAAAAAGTCAAAGCTGTGGATCTGAAATAATGTGTGTACGGACGTTTACAGTTATTAGTTTATGAGTTAGAATGTGCAGTAACAGAGACCAAGGAACAGACATTGGTCTATAAAATTGACGTCTGTCTTTTTGATGTTAAAAAATTGCTATTTTTCGTACAATTGATGTTGCATGAATTTTCTTGTTAGGGAATATTTAAAAATTCCGATAGCGAATTGACTGGGTTTTTTTTTAAATGGTGGGATAATTGGAATTCTATAATTTGCGAAAGTTTTCCTCAAATTTAACTTGACTATGCGGGATTTCCGTCAGAAATTCAATTTTATTTCCATAGATAGTTTATATGGAATACCTGAACCAACTAAGCGTTCACGAATTACATTAATTATTCACAATATCGCCGAAGTATGAGATTTTTAATGAACAAAGCTAATAAAATTACCATCCTGAAATGATTTTTTATGATTTGACACATCTTCTCATGTTAACAGACCGAGTTTATTAGCAACTTTTCTAAGGAAATACACTGGGAAAGCAGCAAAACTTGCGCGAATGGGTTTTTTTAAAAATAAATTAAGTGATGCGAAATTCTGAATGTAAACTCGTCTATGTTTTTTTCGAGATGCCTATAGATGTTAGTGTCATATTCCAAATATCAGTTTCCCATTACTGACGCACGCGATTATGATAATATCAGATAGTGATAATGAGAACTGTGGCGGTTGAACCTAACCTGTTAACGACATACGAGTAACTGAGAATGTTGTCCTGCAGATTCTATATATTTCACAAGAAGCTTACATGCAATGTTTTGACATTTACATCCACTTGAGGTTGACGTGGCTTTATATTAAAGCCACTTTCTTCTTGTCGTCGTCGTCCTCGTTCGCGTCGTAATATCTTAAGCTCCCTATTGTCATCATGATCACGAGTGATTAATGGACTGCTTAGCTTTGAATGGGGTTAGGAATAATTCCTGTGGGATCACCAGTGTTGTTACATCAAACGAACCACTCCACCGAACTATATATTCATCAGTTTTGTACAAAGATATAAGGCATCCTCTTAGACGACATTATACCATTAGAACATTCAAAGGCTTGTGAAAAGGCTGCACGCTTGCGATCACTGTTGAATCCGATCAGATTTATATGGCACAGAACACACTGTATATGGAATATCTTGACAAATCAAAAGGTTCGACCTTTAAGCAAATAGTAGTTTTCACATTCCGAATGTGGTCTAATTTGGGGACGATGGTTTCTCGTTCTACTATGGGTATAATCATTTTATTATCCCTTATACCATACGGTGTTGATGGTAGAGAATACACTCTGGGGTATCTTGCTGGAGGAGGGAGTAATCTTGGCTGGAGTGCTAATGCAGCCTCTACCACAATGGCTGCGGAGAAGGCCAAGAAAGACGGAATTCTGGGAAATAACGAACTCAGGTAAGGACATTGCTTCGAAAAAATGTGGATCCACCGAAGGTATATGTTATGAAACTCCAAACCTACATTCGGTTAACCCATCCGCGCGTGTCCGTAAACACTGCTTATTACCAGTATGAAGTTACAAGCAACCTGGAGCACCCGTAACTTTATTCCATGAGAGCTCCCCATCGAAATTTCATAGTCACACCTCTATAGAAATTGAGAATTTAAATCGGTGTCAAAGAAATGAACATCGAAATCAAAGGAGGGAAAATATATTTGATCTTGGCATAGGTAATGTCGGCTGTCAAAATAATATTCAAGCAGATCGCTTTTCGACATCTAGATAGGCTATCGATCGATATCTAGATGCAAAACAATTCTGGAAAAATGCGGTTGTATCCCACTGTACTCATATACCGGGAAAACAGGTCCCGACAAATCTCTCTCGTGATTTCATTTGACTGGATTCGCGCAGATGTACTATTTGTTATCACCAGGAATCAAATATTCTGTGAGGAGGGCGCTTTAATCGAACATTTCGTGGTACAAAATAAATATCGCTCCAATGTACATACGTGTAATGACCATACATTCTATACGTTGCTTGACCATTACTTTAAAAGTTATTTTTCCCCCCTATTTGTTCATGGTCAGTCAGATATGTACCACAGAATGGTTTGTGATTGCAAGCATCTGGTCCGTCATTCATAATTCAGCCGTCGTCCATTAAATAATATCCGTGTGAGACTGACCACATCCTTCTGGATATATTTACCGGTGATACCCTGTACACAGACTGGAACAATGGTGATTCCATTTCCGATGCCAAATGAGGCCCACTATACAGTTTAGAGACTTATAAAATGTGTACGAATTGCCTTTCTGTTAGGATTCCTGAAGCATCTATGTGCGAAAGTATTGTTTCGCAATACATTTGATTTGCCATGTATGTGGACGCCAACCGGCCAGTTCATTGTAACTCCCTATTCTGGCCTGGGCCATTTGGATTAAACCGCAGCCAGGAGGTGGGGAAGGGACTGAACCCTCACCCCGCCCCCACCTACATATTTTTGTTATTGCTAATGCTAAGGAGCTGAAACATACCACACTATATCTTTGAGTCAAGCTCTACCAGACAATGTAAAAACAAATCCAAGATTGCACTCTGGCGTTTTATCTAAAAATGCATTTTTCGATTTTATTTTATGGAAATACTGTTTGATTAATTAGGGAATAATTATCTGATGCGGAATGGTATTGGGCACTTGTACAAAAAACACATACAATTATATTAAAGAGAAAAGAAGCTTTGTTATACCCTTATTTCAGCCATTTTTAATCTACCCATGATCCTCTGATGAGGACAATAGGGTATGCGGATAGGCTAAAAAATGACCCTAATCAGAGTTACAAAGTTTCAACTCTCAAGTTCTCTCTGCTTTGAAGCATTGGAGAAACTTTCACTCTTTGAGGGAACGGAATTCGGACCTCTCGCCCACCATTCCCAAGCAGGATAAAGTTAATCTCCATTTTGGTAGTTCAGTATTTTGACCTTTATTTAGTCAATTTCGAGTACATGATGTTGAACCATAGATAGATATTCAGGTATATATATACATTTGGCGGAAAAAAATAGCTCAAAGAAATAGCCCAAACTCACCGAAATACACAAATAGCGTGGCAGCTTGATTTTAGCTTTTGCGTGGTTCCATGGCATATATATCATAATCAATATGTTATGGGGGTATAAACCCCACCGTGTCACCTGTTCATTACAGGGTAGGAAATATAGGGTTATATGCTCATTATGGTAACTGTAGTAGTATCGTGTGCTCAAGTAGTACTGTTTTTGATTGAACAAGTTATTGGCGATCTCAGTAACACAGTCAGAAACAGCTTAGAATTCCACTTCTGATAACTGGTGGATGACAAGTAAAGACAGGAACTTATTGCCAACAACGCTGTTATCTTTCGACCGTCTTCCTCGCTAGCATTGACTATTATCTGTTTATTGACTGTTTATTTTTTATAGATGTGAGAGAAAATAATGTCCCAGTAAGCAATGTCATCTTCAGGAAAATATGATTTACCGGACTTGCTGATCAGGAATAAATTGTACCAGTTACATATAGGTTATTAGAGAGGATTCGGACATTTTTTGCCTTCTAGATATTCTTTTCTTTTACCCCGGCCTCTATATTTATGTGATCACTGTCATGTTCTGATGCGGCCGTGTAGTTTGGCCAAGCAGCTGCTGTCATAGACAATGTGGGTCCAATTCCTATCAATTACCAATATACGAGTTGTCAGAGCATTTCCATCATAGCTCTCCAGATTCGTATCTAATACCGCTTATGCCGGTGCTAGGGGCCGTGTGGTCATATCATCCAAGTTGCCGCATGAACATGTACAATAAAAGCGTACCTGAGATACAACACATATCACGAATCCTTAGATTCTTGGTATGTGCTTCAGAATAGGTTGACCGGAATACTATACTGAGAAGTCATGTGGCTCTGTCAGTATATCGGCACCTCTTCCCACTTCCCTTATATGTGTTGTAATTATATCGTATTGACTCATTTTGTATGATCATAGGTCCAAAGTATCGTGGACCAATTCTGAATGGTAGCATTGCGTGGTCCTGAGATATTTTTGCATAATTACATTTATGTTTTGCCCAAGAACAGGAACCATATCTAACATTCAATGTACAGCCGTCGTCCACAAAGGAATTTCCGCATCACTAATCGAAATAGCTTTTTCGTACGTCATTACGACATTAATTCCAAATACGAATTTAAAAAAAATAAAAACACAACGATACAAAATGGTTTCTTGTAAGAGAGAAGCGGCAAACGGACAGTAATAAATCATATGGAATCTAAACTTTTTTTGCACCTCAAACGTGTCAATTACTGTCAATTCTGCCACTAATAATACGGGGATTGGTTAATCATTTGATGATACAAGCATTACATTTGGCATAAAGAATATTTCTAGGACTCTTTAAGTAAAATGTTTTAGTTACATGAAAGCCAACATGTCCGCCATCTTCCAAGATCTTTGTATCTATGTATATATTTTTTGATCTTCTTAAACACATTCAGAGAGCTCTTCCACCAGATTTTGATGTCATTAGATGTCCTATCCTTGACAAATTCAGCTTGTAGTATTGGAGGTCAGATCTGTTGCACAGTAGTCTGTCGTACTCCATAGATAGCATAACATATGCTATATTTCTGTTCACTGTGAAAATCCCAGGTCACATATATGAGCGATAATAATACACGTTCATACAAGCTAATTACCGTTAGCATGGGGAGAATTTATGAACATACGTTTTCAATCTCATAAAGTTGATATCCGTCTATTCGCTCGAACAAAAGTCCACACCAATTCCACTACTTTAACCACGAAAAAATCATTTGGTCATCTGTTCATTGACAGAAGCCTGCGTGAAAAATATGAAGTTGACTCGAATTGGAATCAATGAAAATCCGAGGTCACCAGAACTGCTTTTAGTGATTTTCGATACTGGGTTAATGTCATCCTCTCAAATCAGGACTTCAGCCTCATGTGTTACTACTGACACAAAGTTATGTAACCGATTCTAATCAAAACCTGAGACATTCATCATTCCGGTCGACTCGGTGGAATGCAGTTTGTTGGATCCTGGCGGATGGCATAAATACGAAAAAGATAGAGTACCATACCAATCTAAAAAGTCTACGGTAAAGGTGTCAAAACAACAAAAATCTAATCACGGTATCAGGTGACTCTTTCAGAATTCTGAACCAAGCTGAGAATTGTTTAGGCACTTCGTACAATTATTGGAAGACAAGTCAAATCCAAATACGACACATGTTCAAACGTAAGACAGACAACCCAATCGCGTTGCAGACCAACGTTAAAAAACACGACTGAATATTTGTTTGAATAACTCTCGAAATACTGCGATACAAGGGCTTTATTATTCATATTATAATATATATTTATTATAATATTTGACGGTAACATCTGAGAGGGACCTACATATGGCGTTCTACAAACAGATTCTAGTTTATAACATAATTTCTGTAATTTCTAATAACGTCTTTGCACCGCGGTGCAAAGGTTTACTCCGCGGTGTAAACATTTTCTCCGCGGTGTAAAGGTTTTCAAGAGTTTTCTTTGGTTTTCGGTGAATATATAATACAGATATTTCTGACATTACTAGAAATTACAGAAATGTGAAGAAATTATGTTATAAACTAGAATCTGTTTGTAGAATAGGCGAAAAATTGAGAAAATACACAAGAAAATGATGAAAAGTAATAAAACAACGTAAAAACTATTTTAAAAAGTCGATGTCCCCTATGGGCCACCGTAGGATCTCGCAAATGCTACTAGGCGAGATATGTATACGCCATATGTAGGTCCCTCTCAGTTATTACTGTCAAATATTATAATAAATATATATTATAATATGAATAATAAAGACCCTTGTCCCCTATGGGCCACCGTAAGATCCTGTGTAAAATGTGACGATTTTAATCAACGTCATACATGTCATAAAACGTTATTGCAGATCTTATAAAACAGGGCTATACCACCAAACCCCATCACTCAAAGTTATCAAATTTTGCGATACATATTGCATACTGATAGCAAAATACGAGCATAGCTTGCCAGATCTATGACGTTACGTTTCGTAATCTGTGTTTAATTCCGCTTAACTGTGGGCCGTATTTGCTCTTGTAATTCAAGATCATCATGGTGTTCATATAAACAGGAGAACAAAGAATATCATACTAATTAAGCATACTGATCTGCGATACGGATCTGATAATTTTTGGAAAATCATGAGATCTTGCCGGTATCATTGAGAACTGTTGACCTACTCTCTCTATGATTGTGTTTCTTTGAATTTGGTGCTAATGCTGTTATGTGAATTAGATCTTTGCATTTGTAATATATGGACGCGGAAATCCTTTAATGGACGACGGCTAAATATTGAATGACAGATTAGACGTTCTTAATGTGACTATTGAAACGTGTCAATCTGCATTCATTGACAATGGTAAAAAAAAAACGAGAAAACCAATACCGAACGAAGATGGCATAATGACGAGAAGATATAAGGATATGGAAATTAGAAATTTTCAACGCTAATACAGACCTACGAATTGCAAAAATTATTCTAGTTGCAATTTCAATTTTGAATCTGGGTGTTTTCGTCTTGATGTTACCACACCACCTGCAAATGTCAATGGAAAAACTGTTCTTATTGTTGTTCACAAAACTGATGAAGAAATTTTTGCACTAACCCTTGACCTGGAGCCTGAGTAGGACCATACAGTCATCCAAGATTTATTAAAATGAGAAATACAGCCCTCGGGTGATTATCATATGTAATATACCGTGCAGCTTCATGCCCCCTCCCCCCCCCCCCGAGAAAGTGAACTTTGGTGAACAATAATGCTGAAATCCGCATTTTTTTTCGACCTAATTGATATCTCTTGTTATTTCAGGGTGAATTTACATTTTTGGGGGGCTTCGACGTTCACCAAACGAAGTGTCGCACAATGTGTTTGACCAGAATATGATATATACAACGGTTCATCGTTTTAATCTCCCATGGTTAAACACAGTTTTAAGATTCAGTTTGTGTTGTTTATTTTCATATAGTTAAGGAATGACAGTGGTCTATTAATGCAAGCATCGGTAAGTCCGGGCTACAGCAAATACTAGTGCTGCCTTCCGGTACAAATAGAACACGACTGATCCCCAAGGACACTATAAGAGACAGCGTGTTTGTAAGTGTTACAGAAGAGAAATTTTCATGTCATAATAAAGTAAGAGTAAGCAGGATATCCTTGATAGAAAAGACATTTTCTGGGTGTGTGGAAACAAAATGTCCTGCACACACGCACGAAGGGACAGGGCCGTTCTAAGTCGCCCCGAACCTTCGCAATGAAGCGTGATTCCGAAGGCGGTATCTTTATTCAATAACATTAATGGCACTCGACAAAATATGACTGTTATTTTCCACGACCTACATAACCATAACAAGTAAATAACATGGTTTAGCGTTCGATTATACATTGCTAGCTTTCCTTGATAATTAATCGCAATTTGATCCAAAGAAATAATGCCATAAATTACGGTAATGACGGCCAGTTACTGTGTCTCAATCAGCTTTGACATGCCTTACCGTAGATAATAGCGTTGAAACAAGAAACGTGGAATCAAAGGGTTTTTAAGATAGAACCCCTATGTTCCTGATGTTGTACCAGACAAATTGTATCCAATGCTATTGATTAACTATGTAGTATCAATTCCACTTACCAACCGCCGTCATATACGAATGCCGTGTAACGTTGATTGCTTTAACGTTTGTCGTAGGCTAAGGCACGTTCAAACATTATACAAAGTGGTAGCAATTTGTCCGCTGTCCAGTTATTTTAATTTATAGAAGATGAGAGCACTTGCAGAAAGTGGGGATCACTAGGCGTAATAGAAATATGCCTTTGATGAAAGAGTTAGCGTTTTCATATATTCATGTACAATCTAGGTAGACTTTAATTGCCGCCAACAGTGACAACCCCTATTTCAACTGCTATCTGATGGGAGAGAAAATTGTGGCTATACTTGGTAATAGACGAGGAGCATTCTCCGTAAATAAAGATAATATCGGCATTTAACAACCCTCGGGATTCCACTGAATCTTCAAACATACACAGGCTTTCTATCGGAGTATACTTTTAACCCATTAAGAACCTCATCGCATCCTAATATTAATTTGTCGTTTGAGGCGGTGTTCAACTTCAAATTTATGCGAACAAATTTACCATAATCTGGGGATGAGCACAACAACCAATAAATTGAGTAAAACTTTCACAATTCGTTCCTTTTATCTTTTCATACTATATTTAAATAATACACAATGCCATAACGTTCTATCATCACTCAGTCGAATCCGGCCTCCATGTATGTTGAGTGACTATATTATTCAATTGCAGTCACACCTGCAAGGAAAATCAAGAGGTATGAGGAAAACATCGACACTCTCTGGACTTTAATAGTGTGATACACAGACGTGAGTAGGATGAAGTGTAGCCTAAACTTTGAAAGCATGTTACATAATATTTCTGATCGGTTGTTTACTTGGAAAAGGCTTCAATGACCGTTTCGAAGCGAAATAGTGCGGCTTGCTACACTTTTTCTCGTCATTTTCTGTGATGATGGGCTCGATATTTCTTTCGTATTTTACATCAGGGGCCATCTTTTGTTATTTTAACATAGCCACTGACATATGGGATTGAAGGCCCTGATACGACTGGATACATTTTATGGTGAGTAATTGGAAGACCAGATTCCATTAATACAAACCGTGAGAATGAATCTATGTGAGTAGTTTGTACAATATTTTTTGTTATTTCAGCTCAGCACAAATTTGAGTTCAAGGAAGGCAATGCAACGTGTCGAAAGTAGACAAGATAAACTGTACACGCAAGATTATGTTTATTTTCCAAGCATTTGAAAATAATACACAAGACACGTGGACCGACATACATTCAAATTAGCAGGGACGGATCGGAGTTCATTTCACAATAATTATTTGGCATGTTCCTTCTATATTTGATACTGTATTGACAAATGGAATTTACAGACCGTAGTAATAATATGTAGGAACAGACTGTTCGTTGAGGATAATGACAGACAGAATACGTGATAGGAAGAGGACTGACGAGCAAGGGAACCGAGATCATTCCACAGTCTAATTGTAGATTGGAGAAACGAGTTCGCGGGAAATGCTTTCCTAGAATACGGTACAACAAAATTGTTAGCATTTATTTGATTACATTGGGTTGTTTCGGATACTCCCCTTGGTAATAATGATGACAGGTAGTGTGGTGTATGGTCATAGATCAATTTATATAATAAACGGATTTGTCTTCGTTCGGTAAGTGGCATAATGATGTTTTTATACAGGAAACCATGAGTCTTACCTTGAATGTAGTTTGAAATAGTTCTCAAGGCGTCGAGCTGAAGATTTTCAGAACCAGGAGACTGTTTTTGGTGAGTGCTATCTCAGATAACGTCCGCATAATCGAATAGCGTAAAAATGAAAGCGAAAAGCAACCATTGCAGACATTCGCGGGAAAGTCTATATTTTCAGTTAATCATTGGGCTAATTCTCTCTGTCATGGAATATTCATGCCCATTCCACCGACCAGGCGACTGAAAGGTGGGTTCCAGGTGTTGCTCACATCGAGATTTGCGAGTTGCACAGGTAGAGCGGTGATCCAGGGAATGGATTCGGTTTAAGAGAGAGAAGAGTAGAGACTTAGTTTTCTCAGCATTAAATTTGACCACGCGTCCACCCATTGAGAGATTTGTTCATCAGTATTCATCATGACAGTCAGTCTATGTTGATCGTCATCGGCAATAGAGTGAGGTGTCATCAGCAAACAAACTTATGTTACAGAGTTTATATATCATCTACAGGTGTCATTTGTGTAAATTTATGTAATACAAGTGACGCTGAAAGTTTTGTTGTTTGACGACGAGGACTTGTTTGCAGTAATGACAGTAATCACAGAGACAGGCCAGAATTTTACCCCTAAAGCCAATGAGTGAAGCTTGTGAATGAGACCTTGTGCCAGAATGGGTCAAAAGCTTTGATGATATCACCATATACTGCCTTAACCCTATCAGGCCTGGGGGACGGGGGAAGGTAAATTGCCTGAAACTCCGTGATTTTATATTTTGTCATATTGGGATCATTTTGAGCCTATTTGCATAACCCCCCTCCCCCACCCCCATCCCAAGCAGAGGATCATGGGTAAATTCAAGATGGCGGCCAAGTGAGGTACCAGAAAATTGATGTTTTCGTCATATTTCTTCAAAATTTCTGCTTCTTCGAGATGAAACTTGGTCCCAAAAAGCCCAGGCCAAATAGTGTTAATATCCTTAGCTTCATCAAGTACCTTACAAGAAAAAGTTATAGATCCTTTTTATGCAATATAACCGGGCAATAATCCAGAATGGAAGTTATTTTCAATCAAGAAGTTAAATAAATATTTCCATTATCTCAAAGACCTGACTAATGGAGAGTGTTAGTGATATGCGTCGGTAGTTTGATATGAGGCTTATGTTTCCACTTTAATGAATATGGGCGACATTTGCGATTTTCCAGGGGTCGGGCATTCCTGCATCTTCTAAAGATTTGTTCAACAGGGAACTTTTTTTTAATTCCGCCTGCTCGCCTTTTTAAATTTGCCAATATAATAAGCAACCGATTAACAGAGTTTAACCTCTCAAGTGAACTTGAAGGGGGAGGGTGTGGGATCCGACCCCCTCGCTCAAGGCATTGTCCATTTCAGTATATCATTAGCTCGAACGTTATCGGATCATTTTCAAGAACATGTTGACGCATAGCTAGATATTCAAGTCTACATACGCCTGAGGGACAACACTCACTCATCTAAACACAAAGCGTTTCTTGGAAACTTCGATGCCTAGTGTATTCTTTCAGCTGCTGGGTGTTACCATGGCAAAGGATAAGTAGTGTGTTTAAGTAGCGGGTATAACACTCAACGTCACGTTTATGCAATACAAGAAAGGTTATATCGGGGTTATATGTTCATTACGATAACATGAGTCGTATCTAGTGTTCAGGTTGTACTGTTGGCGATTGAAGATATTCTCAGTCATTGTTCGTTGATGTATACTTGACTGCACTAGAACTCTCAGAATTATCTTAGTATTGCGCTTCTGATATACATATGTAAGTGATCAATGATGATAATAATAGACAGGAACGTATTTCAAACATCTTTGCCTTGCTATCATTCGCCTGTATAATCAATCAGTTTATTTCATAAATGAAGGTGTATTGATTTAGAAACCGACAGCTTTAAATTTCGTATTCAGTCATTTTACAAGGTTCGAATTATAATAGACAATTTGTAAATTGAGTCGTCATCAGGAATATGAATATATTCCCATCTCTTTCATATCGCTCCAATATCATATTTCGCGTTTTATTTTGCCTATTTATGGAATACTGTCTTGCTCCATATCATATATGGGAATCTATTTTAATCGTACATCAAATATTGATTCCAAAATATTGATTTTCTGCTAAAAAAATTTTATCTCCATCATTGCTCTCCGATATTTGTATCTTATACTGCTAGGGACGATGTGGGCATATCATGTCCACATCTGCAGTTGAACCGTGACAGATAAATATCATCACAGGGATCAATGTTAATTATTGTGGTGTTTATAGATATGCAGCGTGGGTGTTGGCCTATGGGGATCCTATGACTTCTTGTGAGTACGTCGTCAACCTTTTTCCACCACCTTCATGTGATGCTTTTAACTGTTATCTGTATATTGTGATATTCTGCTGGTGTATGTTTCGTCCCCGAGGTTTACCCTCTGTACAAATCATTGTGATTGTAAGTTGTGACTGTGGTTAGCATGGTAGAGAAAGAAGCGCTTCATCACCATGATCCCACAGAATTGTTTGTTGAATAAGAACTTGAATTCTACTGACATTTTCCCGGTTTGCGCCGTTTCTTGTATCTAACGATCACATAGGTTATCGCTTTCCATCAGATAACTTAATAGGCTATTACTTCATTGTCATATCATTCAAGATGTCCGCATGAACAGTTGAAAAAAAAAGACTAGCTGAGATACAAGACTAGCTGACATACAAGACTAGCTGAGATACAAATCATCATCAGAGATCAATACTGGCCTGTTGGGCCATATGACTTCTTATCAGTACTCCGGCATCTTTTCCCACTACCTTTATATGTTGCGCGTAATTCATTGACGAAAGCACGCGTGAAAATAGGAAGCTTTCTCGAAGCTATCAGTCAATTATGTTGAGTTGAGACCATTGAACATATTGAGTCACCATGTTAGATCGCGATAACTGTTTTGTTACCTTTGACACTGGGTTAATGTCACCAGGACTTTTGCCTCGTCTTTGACTATGGACACTTTGTTATTTAATCAGATTCTCATCAGAACTACAGACATTCACCATCCTAGTCGTCTCGGTGGCATACAGTCTTATTGGATGACTTTAAAGCGACTTACATAGTAACGTATCAATGCCACATATATACGCTTAGTAGAAATTTAAGCACAGTAATAATTTAATCACTTTTGTGATGCGCCTTAAAAAATTCTCAGCGAAATTGAGAAATATGGCACAATCATTGAAAGATGTAACCGACAATCCAAATATGACACATATTCAAACATAAGACAGCCCCGGCTCATTGGAGTCCCAAGCTCAACGTTAAGAACACATCAGTTGAACATTTGCTTGCACAACTCATGAGACACTGCAAACACTTGTACTTGCAAACAGAATAATGAATATTGAAAGATGTCAATCTCCGCTCCTTGACAGTTAATGAGTAAAAGAATGAGTGAAAAAAACAAGAAAATCGACACAAAGCTCTCACGGGGTTCCGAATGACGACGGCATAATTACTACAGAAGATATTGGAAATTAGAAGTATTCAACACTAATCCAGATCTACGGGTTGCAAATTCTAGCTGTAGTTTCAGTTTGAGTCTGGGTGTTTTCGTCTTGAGGTGATCATTGAAACCGCACCATCCACCAATGTCAATGGAGAAACTAATTTTTATTGCGCTTCACAAATATGATGAAGCTATTATTGCACTAAACCTTGACCAGGAACGCGTCTACATGCAGACGTCGAAGGTGGGAGAGGAGATATGTACTTCAAGTGTTTAGCTAACTCGTTCTTGGTCATCTCGGCAAACTGACACTGACAATTATGATGAATGCAATACTCGAGTGCGTATCGTATCTTATGGCGGACGCCCCATAGATGGACGGCATCCCAAGAGATAGGGATCCTTGGTAAACAGTGATCGTTGAGTCCGAAATTTGTTTCTTCGATTTAATTAAAACTCATGCTAATTTGTCGTTCGACGTCCACCAAACGAAGCGTTGTTATCGCATCACACAATGTGCAAGAGTTTGACAACAATAGCTAAAATACATGCAACACAGTTCATGGATGACATGGAATCTTAATATTAATACAAGCATGAATATGCCCCATTTTCAAGACTCAGGTCAATCATGCCTACGATGGACTCTTGGGAGTATATTTGGAGTTCCATTATTTGTTGTTCTACGTTGATGGCACGAGATCACACTATTTTTTATAGAGTTCATGTAATTTGCTTATACTGTGCGAGTAAAAATAAACAAACAAAAATGTTCAAGTCTTTAGCGACAAGTGTAGGCAACAGTATATACTCCGTAGCCCATCGTGACGACCAATAGAGAAAACATCAAATTTCTTGCAACCGGTTCAAAAAAATATATAACATAACACACAGGCGTGACAAATAAGGACAATATCTGTGACTCTACGTTTCGCTTTACTCCTGGCTAGGGAACGTATAAATCCATGCAAGATCCTCGCTGTGTTCATATGAACAATCGCACCCAAAAGACTGAGATACATCTCTGAGTATCGCCTTTACAACGAAAATCATATGGATTAAAAATACTGATCTGTGATACGAATTTGATATTTTTGGAGCATCATGATGTCTCGCCGCTATTATTGACAACTGTTGAACGCTGTTTATGTAGACTATGATTGTTTTTTTGTTTGTTTTTATTAATTTTTTTTCTAATTTGATGCTAATGTAGACTGGATCTATCATCCAGCCCCTGTTGTATGATGTATCTTTTTGAAGATATGGAGGGATGTAACTCTGTCTGAAGAAATGCTTGAATACAAGCGTCTAGTCCGTCATTCATAATTCAGCCGTCGTCCATTAAAGAATATCCGCGTCCATAATCCAAAGACCTATTCCATATCCATAAACAGTATTAGCACCAAATTCAAAAAGACAATCATAGTATACATAAACATAGGCTAGTTTCCTTCAAGAGAGAAGCGGCCAACAGTTTTCAATGATGCCGACAAGACATCATGATGTTCCAAAAATTTAAATCCGTATCGCTGATCAGTATTCTTAACCCATAATAATCGTTGTAAAGTCGTTATCTAGAGAATGATGTATCTGATGCTTTGATTGTACCTGTTCATATGAGCACCATGAGGATCGTGAAGTACATGGGTGGAGACGGCCCCTAACCCTGGGTTAAGCAGAATTAGACACAAGTTACGAAACGTAACATCATAGATCTTGCACGCTACGTTCGTATTTTGCTATCAGCATGCGATATGTATCGCCAAATTTGAGAAACTTTGAGTGGAGGCGCTTGGAGGAATAGCCCTGGTTTATAAGTTTCTAACGTTTTGTGACGTTGATTGAAATCGTCACATTTAACACAGGATCTAGCAAATGCTACTAGGCGAGATATGTATACGCCATATGCAGGTCCCACTGGAATATTACTGTCCAGAAAGGGATAGTTTACGATGTCGAAATTGTAATCATCTCTTTTGTCATAAAGTCGACGAGAGAGAATGCTCGCTTCATTTTTATAGATATATAGATCTAAATATGATGTGCCTGTAGGGCTATCTGTAGTTTCCTTCAAATCAAGTGAAGGTGGATATATATCCTTCACTGCGTCATTACTTCTTTTTCGTTTTCTTAAAAATATATTTATTAGGCATCATTGAATTATTGGTGAATAGTACATATGAAATAGAGACCCGTTCAGTCTAGTGCTAATGCTGTTATATGGAATAGGTCTTTAGATTATGGTCACTGAAATGCTTCATGGACGACGGCTGAATATTGAATGTCGGATCAGACACTTGTATTTTGAATTTTAGATAAAGCTTGTCAATGCCAACTGGAGATTGGCCGACATGGTATTTGGATGACTCAGAAGCACACGCCAAATGATATGTAAAGGCTAAACTCAGAGACGATACGAAAGCGGAAAATTGTTTGGCTCGTGACTATGGTTAATACACATAGTCGTGCAGACTTCAGGTACACATAACACACAATCCATACGACAGATATCCAAGAACGCAGCGCCTTTGGAAATGTTACAGAAGAGGGGACCTTCTAGTTAATGCTACATTCAAAGGAACATCAAGGCAAGAAAAGTATTCCTGGCAGAAAAGACGTCATACATTGTGTTTACTTTGATCCTGAAAAGGAAAATCTCCAACAAACACGCAAGAGAAGACATAGTCGTCTCGAAGTTCCGCGAAGTTTCGGGGCGGGGGACAAGAATTGTAGAAACTGGGTTCGGAATGTGGTCTTTTTCGTATAACATCAAAGGCGCGCGACAGAATGTTAGTTGTATTCCCCACGAACATAATGACCCGTTAACATCATTAATCCAAGACGTAAACAACATCGTCCCGCTTTCCAACATGCAATGTTAGGTTTCCATGTGATAGATCGCAAGTTGATCCCAAGAAATAGTGTCATGAATTGTGTTAATGAGGAACAATCAAAAATGCCCCTACCTTATCTCAATTAGCCTTGATATGCCTTACCATAGTTAACAGCGATGATGCACGAAACCTGCAATCGAAGGGTTTGTAAGGCCATGCTCCTGACGCTGTACAAGACACATTGTAGTCAATGCCAATGAGCAACTATGTATATAAATTCCACTAATCAGGCCATTTTCTCAATGCCTTCGAGATGGGCCAATAAATGATTCGGTCAGAAACCGGAAGGGTAGAACCAACCGTGTCGTAAACCGACATGTCCCAGTTTCCATCCGGTTCTATCTCTATCTAAAGGTCTCGATTTTCAAGATGGAAACATTTGAGGTGCTACACATGAAGGAGTAGGACAGACTTATCTATTTTCAAACGCATGCACAATAACACACAGGATTGTGCCGAATATCGACCATACACAATATTAACATAGCCAGTGACCTGTGATTTGGGGGCTCCCATATAACACGATATAATTTTGAGGCATGTAAATGAAATTACAACGCATATAAGAAAAGTGGGAAGAGGTGCCGACATACTGACAAAGCCACATGACTTCACAGCAGTCTTCTGGTTAACCTATTCTAAAGCACATACCAAGATTCTAACGATTGGTGATATGTGTTGTATCTCGGGTACGCTTTTATTGTACCTGTTCATGTGGCAGCTTGGATGACATGACCACACGGCCCCTAACTCCGGCATAATCGGTATTAGATACAAATCTAGAGAGCTACCGTATGATAAAAATGCTCTGACAACTCGTATATTGGTAATTGGTGAGCTGTGTCGCTGTAACAACTCGTAGACTGGGAATTGGTGAGCTGTATCGTCGTCAGATGGAAATGCCGGCATTTTAACACAAAAGACTAGTCTGTAAGGCCCGATGTCGACCCAGCATCAACTTCCCACAATGCCAACATATATCAAAGATCAAAAGATCTGTACAGGGGGCGGGCCTCGGGGACGAAACGTCCACCAGCAGAATCTCGCCATATACAGGTAAAAATTACAACGCATATAAGGGAAGTGGGAAGAGGTGCCGACATACTGACAAAGTCACATGATTTCACAGCATAGGCTTCTGGTTAACCTATTCTAAAGCACATACCAAGAATCTAAACGATGAGTGATATGTGTTAATAGAATGCCAAAGGTCAAATTCCGTTAACAGAAGCAGTGTGAATAAATCACGGTGAGTAGTTTGCACAATATCTTGTGTTATTCCGACTCATCACAAACGTTAGCTCAATGGAAGCAGCGTAACCACCGTGCCAAAAGGGCACAGACAGACTGCGATAGAATATGATTATGTGTATAAATACACAAGGCACGTGGACCGACCCACGTATTTCCATTACCTCGGACATAACGGAGTTCATTCCAGTTGTATATTCATTCTAAATTTTATTCTATTTCTTGATGTTGTACTACGATTCATTCTGGAGTAAAATTTTCAAAGTAAACAGGCACGGCGGAAGCATTGGTGATTGAAGGGGCAACTATCGCAGCACAACTAGGCGAGAGTCAAGGGGCCGCCCAGGTTCCGGAAGCTCCAGGTGTCTTAGATGGCCGGAGACGCGTTCTAGCGTATTTCAGAGTAATAAAACAACGAATCTTCGCATGCGTAAACTCTATTTGTTCGCTTGTTTTATTGTTTCTCACATTTTTATACGCCCGCCAAAACGGAGGGCGTATTATGCGATGGCGGTTTCCGTCCGTGTGTCCGTCTGTCCGTCCGTCCCTCGTGTTTTCTATCCACAGTTCCAATGTTTAGAGAGTGGATACCCTAAGGGGAGACTGTTTTTGTGTCAGTAGATACATTAGGGGACACGATGTGTCACATACCAAAATGCAGGTCAAGTTCAAAGGTCAAGGTCACTGTGACCAAAAAATCATGAAATTGTTAAAAATCATGATTTTTTGTGTCCATTGATATTTTAAGAGGAGAAGAATTGTCATGTACCAACATTTAAGTTAAAGTCAATAGCCAAAGTCACTGTGACCCCAGCATCAAGAAAACTTTAAAAGTTACTTTTTTGTGTCAGTAGATACATTAGGAGAACATGAGGTGTCACGTACAAAAATGTAGGTCAAGGCCGAAGCTCAAGGTCACTGTGACCCCAAAATCATGAAAATGCTGAAAATCATGATTTTTTTGTGTCCATTGATACACTAAGGGAAGATAATGTGTCCTGTACAAAAATTTAGGTCACGGTCAAAGGTCAATGTCATCTTGACCCCAAAATCATGAAATGATATTTTTTTGTGGCAGTAGATACATTAAGGGACATGATGTGTTGCACTCAAAAATGTGGGTCGAAGGTCAAGGTCATTGTGACCCCAAAATCAAGAAATCATTAAATGTCATTTTCATATGCCTGTCGAAGAGGAGGTCAAGCCCAGTCATCCATTAACATTTGCTGTTCATGCGATAGCTCTAGCTTCAAGGTATGGATTGGTGCCAAACTTTGCGTATACCTTAATCGCATGGCAAAGAGGAGCCATATTCATTTCGAAATCAAATCTCAAGGTCACAGTCCCCCAAAATTGAATCAAATTTAGTTAACTATATGCTTCGATTGGAATATTCAGAGTTGTCTCCCCTACATATATAGCATTTGTCCTGTGGAGTTGTCTCTCATGTTTGATACATGTAAGAAACAGTTACATTCAAGTTAAACTGTTGTGAAATCAAAACCATACATAAATTTACTAATTAAACGATGAGAGGGGTCCTTTATGAACTTTATGCCTGTTTATTAACTCAAGAACAAAGGTTTACTTTTTTTCTTCCTACATGAAAAAAAATCTCGTATGAAAGGAATCCATTTGTAAGAAACTACTATTTTCTCATTTTTGACTATTGTCGACTTCAGTGTGGGATATTTGGGCTCTGGGATCCTGTTTCAAGGTCACCTAGTTACCAAGAGTTAGGACCATTTTACATGTAGTTTATCATTCAATATAAGATGTGAAATATGTTACATTCTCAGAAGCACAAAATCTTAGGCCATTCTCTGAATTGCTAGCTATCATTAAACAACCTTGAAATCTGAACCAGTGTAATTCCAGATATACGGGCGTATATTGAAGCCCCTTGGGCTCTTGTTTGTAATATTCCCTTCAAGGAAGTAGAAATAATTCAAATATTAAATATATATCATTTCAATCGAAAGGTTCAATAGGCATTGATTATTTCACCAACACATGTTTTCTACTTGTTGGGGAGCCGAACACAGGTCAATTTATGATTGTGAACGAGCCATCCTCCATAATGCAGTTATGTATAGGCCTACTCCGTACCAGACCCTGTAAGCAGATTAGGGCTGTACAGTTATTACTGGAACTGTCCGTTTAAAATATCAACCAATGAACGGACGGCATTTTGGGGTAATACGCTATCTTCGTGAGATCTCGGTAGAATTAGATGAAGGCCAAATTGATGTAGAGAAGAAGCTGAGGGACAAACTCTTTGAATTCCGAGAGGAAACTACATGAAGGCGTATCTTAAATAAAAAAATTATCGGGTAGCCCATAAAGATCCGATTTCAAAGCAACCAGATGGAGACAATTGCCTGCCGCTTAATTCGTTCAAATAGGGGCATGTGCGGAGAGGTCATAAGCTCGCGAGTATTTCCGATTGAAGTGGCTGATATTCGATGTGGTGTACAAGCTATCCTTCATGGCTTGGATTTGGGATGATGGAATGAGCAAGGATGCCCTTCATGCTTACTGGAAAGTAAAATCTGCATTTCATCTGTCTCTGCCTTTTTTGTTATATATTTTGCTGAAAATATTGGGGGGGGGGATATGGCCCCTAGCCCTCCCCCCTTCCTCTTCTGTCGTCCCTGGTAAAGCAGTCCTGCTACTTCTTCACCAAGAAAATGTTTTTGTAGAAAAGATCGAACAATATTCTTAGTCTATTTATGCACATGATCTCGTACAACGTGTGTCCTAGTCATAATGCTTCTACTGAGAATATTCGTGCTTCTTGTTGCAGTGCTTCTCCCGCATGAAAACCTCATAAACAAATTTCATGGCACAAGTACTATTTATATAAAAAGTATTCAGGATAATGAAATATCGTTAAAAGCTGAGTCATTTTCAACACAAGCTGGTGTCGTTTCTCGCAAAAGGTTGCGTATTATATTCGACAGTTCTATTTTGTTGAATAGTTCAACACAATTTGTTTATTTTCAGCAACAGCAATATTGTTGAAATGAAAACAATTCTCGTAACAAAGTAACTAATATTTGTGTATATAGTTATTGCCGTCTTCATTTGTTGCAATGTTACTTGGTTGGTATTAGTGTAAAAATTAAAACAGGAAGTAAAATTTGTCTGAGTATATTTCATGAAGATTTAGAAACGTAAAATATACACACAGTAATAAATCCAATGCCAAATTCCATCCCATTTGATGTGCAAATGAGAACTAATTGGCGAAATGGCTTGTCATGAATTGCTACTGTCATCGAAAACTGCTGATCATTTCTCTCTTATGAGAATCCTATATAAGTGACGCAGTGAAGGATATATATCCACATTCACTGGATTTGAAGGAAACTACAGATAGCCCTACAGGCACATCATATTTAGATCTATACATGTATCTCTACAAAAATGAAGCGGGCATTCTCTCTCGTCGACTTTATGACAAAAGAGATGATTACAATTTCGACATCGTAAACTATCCCTTTCTGGACAGTAATATTCCAGTGGGACCTGCATATGGCGTATACATATCTCGCCTAGTAGCATTTGCTAGATCCTGTGTTAAATATGACGATTTTAATCAACGTCACAACACATTGTTGCAGAAACTTATAAAACAGGGCTATACCACCAAGCGCCTCCACTCAAAGTTTCTCAAATTTGGCGATACATATCGCACGCTGATAGCAAAATACGAACGTAGCGTACAAGATCTATGGCGTTACGTTTCGTAACTTGTGTCTAATTCCGCTTAACCCGGGGCTAGGGGCCGTATGAACCCATGTACTTCAAGATCCTCATGGTGCTCATATGAACAGGCACAATCAAAGCGTGACTGAGATACATCATTCTCTAGATAACGAATTTAGAACGATTATTATGGATTAAGAATACTGATCAGCGATACGGATTTTATATTTTTGGAACATCATGATGTCTTGTCGGCATCATTGAAAACTGTTGAAGGTTTCTGTCTTGCAGGAAACTAGCCTATGTTTATGTATACTATGATTGTCTTTTTTGAATTTGGTGCAAATACTGTTATATGGATATGGAATAGGTCTTTGGATTATGGACGCGGATATTCTTTAATGGACGACGGCTGAATTATGAATGACGGACTAGACGCTCGTATCCATCTTGGGTGTTTATTATTTTTTATTATATTTGGAATTGCTGCTGTCATGCGAAATAGGTCTTCCGATTGTTGACTCGGAAATTCTTCTTTTTTTTTGCGATAGCTGAATATTGAATATCGAATCCGACACTTGCTATCGAAAAGAGGTGTCGTCTGCTTGAATGTCAGGTTAAGGACCCCCTCGCCAAATATTCGTTAGAGGTCATTACCAGAATTGTAAACTTACGGAAATTCGGAAAATTTCTTCGGCAGTTACCAACCCACAAGAAGAACAATAAATGAAAAACCGCCACTCTAGGCTGTTAATATTATATAGTCATGTCTATCTGGCGTTTGACAAAGCAATTAAATAGAAAAAAGACAATGTCAGAAGCGAACAAAAGAAATATTGCTTTGCCTGTTTCATATTGCGAAAGCTTCAAACCCGTCAAAGTATGAGTACCATGTGGTGCCAATCCCAGGGAGTGGACACATCCCTCTCATAATCGTTGTTGCAGTGTCAGAATGTTCGAATGTCGCAACATAGAAGGTATCAGAGAGGGAACATCGTCCGGAAACAAGTCGTACAATCGTGTGGGCATAAACACATGTGCTAATTTCGACCTGTTCAGGAGTATAATGCTTTGTGACAATCGTTTGTGGCATTTACATTGTAATCGTATCTGAACTATACTAATAACACGAAAATGAAACAACGCCATATACTGAAACCTTCAGAAGTGTACTGTCCATAATTATGCTGTACCGGTATCTTCGAGCAAATCGACAAGCATGAAGCAGAATGGCTGCACCGAGAGAAGAATGATCACGACTGAGTGAATACTGGTGAATACTACAGATGAGACGTAACAGTGTACCAAAGTGAGATGTAAACATGGTTCGAATTTCAATACGTCTAGGCATACATAACCCACATCTTCCGTCTGCGTGTATATATATATGCTCACATCCTGTCTTGTAATATCACACCTCACAGGTGGATTTAATTTCGCCATTGTTATATATGTTATAAGAGTACACCTATTGGCAATGTTTGATTATCTCAGTAGATTATATTAAATTACACCTGAAAGTGGCCGATAGTATTAATCTTCGCATACTTTGCTTAACGTATTAAATGCTTAACGTATTAAATGTTTTCTCACCTGGGAATTTGACTTGAATGTCGTGATAATTACACGTACGACAACCAGCCGGTTTTACGGTAAGATTAATGTGTCATGTGACTTTCCCAGCAAAACGACATAACGGTCTGAGTGGATATTATACACTGGCTGCTGTTAACAATTAGATTATCTTTTTCAGAATAATTTACAGAGATTACAAATCTGATAATACCGTTGCCATGGGGCACGCTATGGACTTGTATGAAAACTACCAAGTTGACGGTTTCATCGGCATGGGGTCTTCAGTCGGTAAGTCCAGCTATACGTGTGGTGATTATCACCAGGACGCGTTACACACGTCCATGATGAAACTATGACCATCTGATCCGACATTTCATATAACCATCTGCCATCTAATAATCCACGACGAAAATCATGATAACAGAAAGACGGTAATTGCATCGCACGGTTAGCACCTGATTTAGGCAGATATAGAATGAAAATGTATGCACATAAACTACCTTCTTGCGAAATGGAAGCGATCAATAATTTTCTCATGATTTCAGTATATATAAACCTATAGGCTTGGGTTCTGCCTTTTAACCCTACCTGGCCTGGGGGGGGGGGGGGAGCCGAAATGGCCCCCTACCAAACTTTCTGTGCTATCTCCAGAATGACAAAAAATGGAGAGCTGAAACTCCTTGACTTTATAGTTTATCATAAAATTATTTCATTTCACATCACAATGATATTTACTAATTTATCATGCAGTTTTTATGGAGGAATTGCATAAATAAAAAATTCGGAAAATCCGACTGAAAAATCGACCAAAAAATGCCGTTTTTGAAAACGACGTCACTGTGACCTCATCAAATCCACCATCTTGGATTTTTTTTTTACATTTTCTGGTAGAGCTTGACCCAAGGGTATAGTGTGGTAAGTTTCAGCCCCCTAGCTCAAGGGGTAAGAAAAATAATTAAGAGGGGGGGGGGGGGCATTTCAGCCCCTTCCCCCCTCCCAGGCCTGGACAGGTCCCAAAAAGCCCAGGCCAGATAGGGTTAACAAATATGCAACCCACTCTTTCATGGGTGACGTTATAGCATCTCACACGCTGCTGCAAAGAGAATATAGTTAGAGCAGATAAGTAGAGAAGCATATCACAAATGACCACTAGTATGAGCAAGTCGAGGACAAGTTCTGAGAGAAAATGTTTTCATAAAGTGGGTGCTGGCGGGCTCAGATTCGTTCTTAGTGAATATGACGGGAGGGTTTGCGATCCAAATTAAGTTTGAACCATGAAGGAATAGTGATCACTGCGTAGGCATGACCTGTCAATGAATTTGACTGATCGCATGTGAATTAGGCAAAAAACTTTCATGAATATTGTGAACTTATACCCAGTATCAGAATGCCACTACGTGCGTTTGAGAAATCTATTGTAACCAAACATCGAGTCTTGGATTCCAGCAACGCTTGATGACGATTATGCGCTCCATCATACAGAAAAGCAAGGAAAACACACTCACAATCCAGTGAATTCCTTAAAATCCAGATTTTTGGAACCATTGCCAGTTCTGCATTCTGAATTCTACATTCTGATATTTGAAGTCCACGGAACACCTCTGGAGGTGATGAGTCAGTAATGTGTCAATGGGTCTTGGCTATCTGTGCCCAATGTACACGTGAGCTGCTTTTGTCGAAATATCGGACAATATCCCACTTGATTAGCTACAAAATCTGTATGTAGCCCTACCATGAAGTTTTACGTCGTTAGGTGACGTTCGACACAGAAACGCAACATAAAAATGACCAGACGATGACCACGACGAGTCAGGAATCAGTTGCTGAATACAAAAGACGTACGTTCGATTAGCTTTCATATTTCATCGAATAATAATAGGGCAATTGTGTTGGTACACTGCAAGAATTATAATTCACGAAGATTTTGGATCAAAACTCAGTAAAATAAAATATTCTTTGTAGACTAACGAATAGATTTGTAGATTTCACGGGGAAATATTCACACAGTCAATCCAATTCGCTACACAGCCAAACTTTCACCAGCCATTTGCAGCTGCTTACCTTCACCAACCAGTACCGTGCAGTTCACAACTGAATAGAACTGGCAGGAAAGTTACGATACTGTGAATTTAAAAATGAATCAGTAGCTGACTGCTTACCGACAGATACTGTTCAGTTACCAGGCGTTACTGCAAGGTTACCATGTGATTACTGACAGGTTTTTCGCCTGCTGGTTACCTGTATTGGTAACCGTCCAGTCGCATAGCGGATGGTAACCAGAGGATGCTAACTGCGTGGTTACTGCACAGTAAACCTGTCGGTAACAGGACCTTTCCTGCCAGTACTGTTCAGTTGTGAACCGCACAGTACTGGCTGGTGAATATTTCACTGTGTAGAAATGCGTTTATCATTCATTTTTCTCGATGCACCAGCCATTTTGACGAAGAGATATCTCGAGCATGGTATTAAAATAATTGCCCGTCTAATATGTATTTTAGTGCAGCTAACCTCGAACGGTGAAGTTAAAGACTTGTATGCGACCTGAGCGGACTTTCACACACCCGCTGACATTTGCCGTTTTATTGTGAGCGCTATGAATATGAGCCCTGTACATACATGGCAGTGTGACTAACGTCACAGGACCTACGAAGTACAGTAGGCATTAGGACTCGAACGCGAACTGAACTCTTGGAAATCCCCACCCCCAGTTGAAATCCTGCCTATATTAAGACGGGCACCGCCCAAGTCAGAATCGCCAGTGATTTTCATCCAAAATCACCAGAAATTTTCATCAAAAGTAGGTCAGCTCAGAACTTGTTGGTAACAGTCTCCTAATGCGCCTTCATTCCAAAATAAATAACGATCGCCGATTTAATTTTACAATTTTTTAATTAAAGGAAACAGATTGAATAATATAGGTTCAGTAGATTTCAAGCTTTACGTGTGAAACTACATTTACATCTCTTTAATGGTTTTCAGTGCCCTTGTACAGGATCAAAACAACTTTTTGAATCACATTATTTTCCCAACAATACAACAAATTTTTATATATAGTACTATAGTAGAAAGGTAGCATTTATGTAGTTTACGGTAATTCAACTCAAGACCAACACCTTCTATGCACAAGATAATAATGAGATTCTATGTCATTCTCCTGAGCATAACCGGTACAAAGACGAATAAATAGCGTCTCTACATCACGACGTTATCTAGATATATGAGACAACACATTTTGGGCATCGGCAATCCGATGAATGTACTATTCCGGTTTTCTTGTTTCACATTATATTCTATGGCGGTTGATCGGTGATTTTCTTCATTGATAAACGTTAAACCACCTCAGCTTCGTTATGGAAACAGCGCTGATTGTTTGAGGGTATATGCAGTAGTTAAAATTAACCTCAGTAATAGGGCCATGTGGCATGCAGTGGGACAGGGTATTTTTAGCTGTGGGTAATTTGACCTGAATTTGAAGGCTCAAGCCTGGTGTGGCCAATGTGAAATAGGATACACGTTAAAGGCTACAGTTCACATATATCTATAACAATATACTGAAGTGTTAATTATCAATCTAATTTTAATCAGAATTATTTTAGATCAGAACTTGCTGGTAACAATGCCCTAATGCACGTTCATGCCAAAAATCAAGGTTCTAATGTCAACGGTTCTCCTTATTTTGCCGACGAAAGGATTTGGATGGACTGACTGACTGCCTGACTGACTCATTACCGGACAATTTGCGATCTGTAGCCTACTTCGTAGGAATATTATTGGAAAGCTTATTTCTCTGGGATTATAAATATATGAATATATTGGTTGTCAGGTCGAAAGGCATATAGTTTCGAACGTTTATTTTTGGAGAAGTTCTAAATTTTCCATTCAACTGATAACTTGAGTAGAACAACTCTTCAACAAACTATCGCTACCTTAATTTTTTTTTATTTTACCTGCCCTTTTCTGTGTAATTTCTCCAGTCTTAGAAAACTGAGCAATATGAGTAGGTCTAACTTTGAATATTAGTAGCTCAGGAACTTGGTCATATTTTGTAAAAAAAAAATATGAGGCACCACTATGAGGAATAATTCTCCAGAAATAAGTGGTTTTATTTTTAAAACTGGAGAAATCAAACGATGAAGAAATGAAAGCCATAAACAGATTGGAGGCTTTTAAATTATAGCGATGCTTTTGCACTGATTACAAGTGTGACTATTCAGCTTTATTTGGCAGACGCTTAGTGAAGGGAAAATTTTGCAACACATAATAAGATTTACTGGTTAAAATTTCACCTAAGCAAACATTTATTCACCAAAACGATCTCAATTAGAGAAGGAATCGATATAGTACCTTTGACCCCCAAGTGAGATACAAGTAAACCAGGTCATTAGCAAGACACGTTAATCTTGGTATTATATTATCTTTCAGTGACCCGACAAACCGGTTACCTGATGACGTATTGGAATTTACCAATTCTATCCCAGGCGTCAGTTTCTCCTTTGCTCCAGGACAAGAGTACCTATAAAACCTTACTAAGACTCACACCTCCGTTCAACAAAGTGGGGAATGCTGTCTTCGAGATCGTCAGATATTTCGGTTGGAAACGCGTCCTGTTGGTGTCCCGATCATCCGGTTTGTGTCTGTACGCCACTACCGCGGTGTTCACACAACTGTCTGAGATCAACGTGTTCATCCCAACCTGGATCAAATATAGTCGTGCCTTCAACGAAGACGAAATCGTCCAAATAATGGAGACCATTGCCAGCAAAGCACGAAGTGAGATGTTAATCATGAAAATATTTAAATATTTGAATTATGGTCACGCGATGTATTCGCATTTGTTTATGATTTCGCTATAACATTGATCAGTTTTTCGATTGTATGCGTTATTTCTCAATGGAAACATATGTCGAATTGTCAGGAATAGTCCAAACTAAATTCTTTTATTGCAGTTGTATACTTTTGTGGGAGTTCAGATCAGAAGACTACGTTTTTATTGCGAGCCGCTCGTGCAAACTTGACAACAGAAGATTACGTGTATATATTCCCTCCAACCCGGCCCCTGGATAGGCTGTTCGAACCATGGATGGATGCCTCTGACAATCAACAGGAGGCTTTACGAGAAGCGGGAAAGGCCCTAATACAGGTGCGGATAAAGCCATTATATGTTTCTTCTTTTTATTCTGTATTCGTCATTTGATTTTTGCAATGAGATGAATATTTACGGATGTTGATTTTCTGTCCATTCCATGGTTGCGAGTGAATAAGTTTAGAAGGAATAGAAGTGGATGAGCCAAGTGTTGAATCTTCAATGTTATGTTTCATGGCTTGAAGTTTTTACATACAAAATGTAATTTTAATTTCGGTTTAAAGCAACGATGCCGAGAGTTGTATTTTCTAAACAAAACTGTTTGTAGGTTGCGTTGTCTGCAGTTGATGGACCAGAAGTTGATCAATTCCTGGAAGATCACGTGAATAAGATGTGGGAGCATTGGAATTACAATATGACGGCAAACAACAAGGTACGATAGTTACAATGAAACATCGATGTAATAGGAAATATGTATGTGTGCTTATCCAGTCTCCAGGTAATCGATTCTATCAGTATGATATATGCTATACCTGCTGAAAAGATAACATATCACTAGTGTAGCCTGACAAAGATTCGACGTAAAGATCACATTGATGTCTTGCTGTCAGCTGTTCATCGATTCTCTCTTGCAAGAAACCATCTGTTTTTTTAAATTACTGTATCTTAGGTTATTAGGTTAGAAATCGGTTTGTTGCATAAGTTTTAATGTGTTTATGTCTTAATATGTTGGATGACTAAGTTATTAACTTGAATACTTAGAATTTTGTTTGATCGTCGCTATATAGCTGAAATATTGCTGACCGCGACACTAAACCTTAATTCTCTCTCTCTCCCTCTCTCTCTCTCCCTCTTGTCATAAAAAGGAATATATCATGCACCTGGGGCAGAGTGGGACACTTTTGCTGGGGCAAACTGGGACAATAATAATCAAATGGTGAAATTTCCTTTCATCCTAAAATGCCATCAAAGTGCATTATTTTGTTTCCTAGATGGTAGTATTTGCTAATCTTATCAGATTTGATGAGTTTTACTAAAACATTCAAAGTGAAATGCTTTCGTTGGGATGAGAATCACACAAAATATTTTTTTGTCAAATTTGGGAAATATTTTACGTAAAGCAGGGGTAAAATAGCAACTAATTTAACCACCGCTGTTGAATCCTTTAAACCTCTATAAAACATTAGTATATTCTTATTATAAAATGTATTTTGATTATTGTCCCATCGCACACCAGTGGGTGTCCCAGAGTATCCCATAGTGGGGAAAACTGGGATACATTTTTCTACGTTTTTAAAACAGAATTCTGGAGAAAAGTATAGTAGATATTTCAGATTTTTTTGTGTGACTATGTCATAATAGGTATAAGTTATAACGAGAGTATACAAGGCTACACTACAGGACAATAATAACAGAGATTTTCGCCAAAAGGTGAAAAATGTCCCAGCGTACCCCAATCTCCCCTACTACTAACTTTTGAAATACTGTTAACTTCCGACACCCCATAACATATATCAATGTATGACAAAGGTTTATGCTCGCGAATCAAGACGTCCTCAACGTTCTCTGATACTTGTCTCCAACCACAGGAACTAAGGGAATTTATCCTGTATGGGTAGATTTGATCAGACGCCACTTAGCCGCTTCATGGGGTAAATCTGAACTTCTGGTGGAACAAGAAATGCAAAAACGAACAGCTTTAAAAGAAAGACAACCCTTGACAAAAGTATACTGCAGGTGAATGAACAATCCAAACAGTACCCAAACAATTATCGCCGCTACCATATAACTGAATGGCTATTTTCGAGGACACTGACGATACTGTCTCAGAAATAAGGCTCTTCACTCGATGCTGGAGCTAGAAAAAAGAAACAGTTATTCAACAGGCGTAGTCTTAGAAGTAGACCAACGGTCATAATCATTTCTTATACTATGAAATCTGCCAATACCTGTCGTTCATACAATACGCATTATCTTACATGTATCTGTATAAATTTTCTGTAATACCAGTCAAGATCATACCATGGGGAAAGATCGGAAATTGCCCAGAACAGGGGACAAATTATAATGTAAAATTTACTATTCAAATTAGCCAACTTTCATTGGGAATCATGACAGGCCAACATCGAAAGAGAATACATTACAGAAAGGACTGAAAACTCTGAAGTAGTGGAAGAAATCAAGGGCCGTAACTCATTAATGTTAATACATTAGCTGGTATTTTCCGACTCATGAGAACATGTACGTCAATATACTTCAGTAGATCTTTATTGGTATATTTCTATGAATTCGAAAGATTCAATATGGTCAGCTCAAAGAATCGGGAATCTTTTAATGGGAACTCGTGCATACGGGCTTTGATTCACCCTAAAGTCTCCGCCGAAGAAACTCACCACTTCAGCGGTAAACTTCCATGCCATAACACAAGCGTGAGATACATACTCCGTGTTAAAGATCTTGCTCCGAACATCAGCATAACCGAGAAAATGAAATCCTCGATCGACTTGCCTCCACTAGGCGTGATTGGCATATTCACATGGTCCGTCAAATAACCAGGCTGGGTCCGTAAAAGGCTTTCAAGCGGCACAGCCATCACATCTTCCCGCATGTGTTCTCACTTGGATTCTTAAGCAAGTGACGTAAATTATATCCCTCGTTGGCTAGAAAGGCCGCGCCTTTGCTTTGATTCATCCAGTCGTATATGTATGTATACCATAATCCCTCATCATGACCTCATTGACCGTCCAATTTCATTAATAGTATTGATCTATTAATATCAGAAGCCATGAAGCATTATTTATCTCTATTATATAAAAGGGATATCATTCATGGGGTGTTTCTTTGTTTATAGAGTTGCTTGAAAAATATCTATGTGAAATTTGGCAACAACATATCAACAGCATATAGGTATTCCAACGGATACTAATTGTGCACCCCTGTTGGCTGACCTGTATCCGTTCTCTTATAAATATGACTATATGCAGGCGCGTTCAAAAACCGATCAATTCAAATCTGTTTCTTCTCATTCACCAAACGCTATATAGACGATGTGGATAATCGCTATATAACTGACACAGTGAAGGAGATATATCCACCTTCACTAGATTTGAAGGAAACTACAGATGGCCCTAGCGGCACATCATACTTCGATATATATCTCCATAAAAATGAAGCGGGTCTTCTCTCTCTTCGACTTATGACAAAAGAGATGATTACAATTTCGACATTGTAAACTATCCATTTCTGGACAGTAATATTCCAGTGGGACCTGCATATGCATATCTCGATTAGTAGCATTTGCTATAGATCCTCTGTTAAATGTGACGATTCTAATCAACGTCACAGAATATCATTGCAGAAACTTATAAAACAGGGCTATACCATTAAGTGCCTCCAATCAAGGTTTCTCAAATTTGGCCATACATATCGCATGCTGATAGCAAAATACGAGCGTAGGTTGCAAGATCTATGGCGTTACATAACTTGTTCCGCTTAACCCGGAGCTAGGGGCCGTATAAACCCTGTACTTCAAGATCCTCATTGTGTTCATATAAACAGGCACAAGCATAGCGTGACTGAGATACATCATTCTCTAGATGACTTTACTACGAATATCATATTGTTTAAGAATACTGATCAGCGATACGGATTTGATATTTTTGAAACATCATGGTGTCTTGCCGGCATCATTGAAAACTGTTGACCGCTTCTCTCTTGCAGGAAACTAGCCTATGCTTATGTATACTATGATTGTCTTTTTTTAATTCGGTGCTAATGCTGTTATATGGAACACAAAATAGGTCGACAAAATGCTGGGTCGACATCGGGTCTTACAGACTAGTCTTTTGTGTTAAATGCCGTCATTTTCATCTGACGACGATACAGCTCACCAATCCCCAGTGTACGAGTTGTCACAGCGAAGCAGTTCACCAATTTCCAATATACGAGTTGTCAGAGCATTCCCATTATAGCTCTCTAGATTTGTATCTAATACCGCTTGTGCCGGTGCTAGGGGCCGTGTGGTCATACCATCCAAGTTGCCATATGACCAGGTACAATAAAAGCGTACCTGAGATACAACATTTATCAAGAATCGTTAGATTCTTGGTATGTGCCTTAGAGTAGGTTAACCGGAAGACTATACTGTGAAGTCATGTGGCTCTGTCAGTATGTCGGCACCTCTTCTCACCTCCCTTATATATGTTGTAATTTGGATTATGGACGCGGATATTCTTTAATGGACGACGTCTGAATAATGAATGACGGACCAGACATTTTTAATCCAATTTATTGATCTAGTTTACTTCGCCAGAGAAATAAACGAAAAGTTGGGTTCGATCAGCAATGAAATTGTTTTTTTATTCCCAATATACGCTTACCAAGGGTTGTCTTTCTAAAAAATTTGCTGCAGTCTCATATGAAATTTATCTTACGGCGCGGAAGACTTCTTATTGGGTCTAGATTTTTCATGTCCAGCATAATGGATGTAGTCGGCATACGGCAATATTCCACAAGATTATTCTTTTTGCATTCGATACATCACGGCGAGCCATTATCAACTCCGACCTGTAGCTAGAACTATATTGTCGATACGCTTTTCCTGTTTCAGGTGACCTCTCGTTACGCTCTGTTTCTACACGACGCAACCTATCTGTATGCTCTAACCCTAAATAAAACTCTGGAAGCTGGACTGGACCCAAGAAATGGCACCTTGTTCATGCAGACGGCAACAAAACTTACTTTTAAGGGTAGGAGTATACTTTTGTTCCCTGTCTTGGAATACCGTTGCAATTATTGCATTGGAGACGACTTCGCTTTGCTAATGGATGTCGCACTAGATGATGCGGTTTTGTAGAAAAACAACTGTGCATCATCGAATATCTTCTAGATTTAAAGCACTGGCTTGATTAATTTGAATTTTTAAAGAGAAATCTGATATTCTGGTTGACTTTTGGAGACAGGAACATTCAGTCACCCAGGTAAAGTTTCATTGATAACCGAGGCTGGTCAGTGGCAGTGAATCCAAAATGGTTCTTCGATATATGTATACGTTCATCAAGGTACAAGATCGTATCATATAAAACTCCTGCAACTCAAAAAGGCTGCGTCAGTCTCGTCCTTCAATGGGTTTCACCGGTGTTGACTCAGAGTAAATATCAATTACAACTATCCCTTCTAAATCCCACAATTACTCGAACAACTGGGAGACACTTTTCCAGCCCAGGCGTGGAGTATTAGGTCATATATCAGAACTTCCTGCTGATTAACACGAGTCAAATAGATTGTACAATCCGCGAAAATCTGAAAGAGAAATACAAGCGAAAGCGTTTGAGGTATTGATAGCTGGAACTCGAGCAGATACCCTGCATACGGTCTTCATCAACAATATCGACTTAGACCTTCAGCTAGAGTAGTGCAAAATTGATTAATCTAATCAGATTTTTTTTGTAAAAATGTAGAGTAAATGAATTTCATCCATTCTGAACCCAGCAACCTTAATTGAATTCGTGAATTATTCTATTTTCGTCCAGGAGTGTCAGGCCTCGTTGCTCTCGATGAAAATGGGGATCGTGAGCCCACCTTCTCCCTGTGGTATCTGAAAGGAGAAGACAACTCTTCCGTGTTATGGGGAGAAGCCGTGCTGAGCAACGACCCCGAACACGTAATGTCTTTCACTGAATAGAAAATGAATAACTCGAATAAAAAACTTTGGTTGTTACTTATATCGTTATATTTCATTGTAAATATCTATACACGATCTATTTTTTATGATTTAATGTAGATACATTCTCCGATATTGATTCATTTCGTTTCAGCGCATGAATATCAAACAAAATATAACATGGAGAACGAAAGACGGTAAAATTCCCCTCGACACTCCAATATGCGGCTTTTCAGGCGAACTGTGCGTCGAGACTGAAGGTAAATATATCCGTTCAGTCGTGCATACTGCGACAGCAGTTGAATCACTAAGTTCCTGTAAGAGTGAACTTCTAATGCTTGCGTGCTAGAGCTATCAGTGGGCCGTTTCGTTCAACAGGTTGTCGGGTTGTGGGATGTATCATTTGTTGTTAGATGTGGCTACACGATCATATAGAAAAAGTCATAGTCACCCAAACGCCGACCTGAATATGAATATGAAGAGAGAGAGAGAGAGCGAGAGAGAGAGAGAGAGAGAGATCGCCTAACTGAACTAATCTGCGGCACAGTTCATTCTTCGAATGAGGTTTCAATGGATTCATTCACCGAATTCCTCTGGTTACTTGATTGTCTGGTTGTTGCCTTATGCTCACGGTATTATGCGGTCTAAAAGCCGCTGTCTAATTTCCCAAAACAATAATTGTCTGGCAAGGAAGTCATCTGCGATCTACCAGTGACCACGGACAAATCACTATTCGACACCGTTTTCTCTCGATATCCCTATACTTGAAAAAAACTGGTTGTCATTGACGACAGAATCACACAGCCTAAAGACGATATTACGTACATCTAAGTTTAATAGTGTCGGTCAAAAGTATCTGCATTTTGCGTCATACAGAATTTAAAATAACCTACTTTTTAGATAATCTTATAGTGATATAATCCGTACAGATGGGTCAAATTCGTTAGTTCGCCAGCATGATTGTCCCTATATATTCAACTATTGCAATACCCTATAGTCTACAAATGATTCTTTCTAAATTTCAGCGCGCCTATATTCGTCATTTAACACAATCGATGACTACATGGAGGGAACGATGTTAAACCCGGAAAAGCTTCCCGACAAGCTGTATTGCACACGTTTGAAGATTCTAACATGACGATCTTCCCTTTCAGCGTCCGACCTAAGTGAAACAATATAAAACGGATGCTCTCATCTGGAGAACCATTTCACACAGGCACGTTGGGAGGGAAGTGATTGACAAAGTCAGAGGACTTACAAAAACAAAATGATGAAAAGATATTAAAAAGGAACACGAGCTATTTCTTGTCAACATAAGCAAAACAACTCAAACGCACGTAACTCACTTCTTTTAACCGGATAGGGATTATTACGGTTCTTACAACTTTCAATATCAGCATATTACTTTTAGAATGTCAAAGGATTTCGAATGTCATTCCATCGCACTAAAGAATTTGTTCGCGATCGGCAGTATGTTGCTCTTGTACATTACAACGGTTCTTAATCGATCGTGGTCTTTCAACCGTAGTCGTTATCTTTTGATTGTCGAATGTTTATTCCGATCGGTCATGTTCATTTCCACTGCATTCGTCCTTGGTGTTGGTCAGACAACGAAACGCTTAAATCAGCCAGCACGGTAGACCAGAGCATATACCGCGACGTCAAATTTACGACAGCTTTTCGTAAGATTCAAAGATTGGATATATGACGATATGATTGTTGTGTGTCCAGTCGCAATCAGATGGCACAAAAGCAAATTTACTCGAAGTTTAGCGCTGTTAATTGTTGCGTTTTATATCATTCTGTTGCCTGTTGAAATACATTGCAGTGTGGAACGGGAACGGAGCAATGCTTGACAAAGTCTTTGCTACCTTGAAATGAACATTCGACGATATATCCAGAAGTCAACGCCTATCGTTGAAAAGCCACGCTCAACCACGAACCGTGATATTGCGAATGTTTTCAGTTGTTCGTCTTTCCACAGCAAAATAACTGGTCTTATAATAATTTTCCGTCGTTCACTAACCGATTAGTATAGCAACATCAATAGATCATGGAAAATGGCGAAAAGTATACTCTTTTACAGTTTAAAACAATTGCAAGATATATTATTTTTATCTCGAGTATAGAAAACATTTTATACTGCACATTATATACCGGCTCTCTGAAGCCAATGCCCCATGGCCTAATTATACTATGAAATTGGATTTTATTTACTATATGTCATGGAAGGAGTACAACTCAATATTATACCTCTCCTTCCAATTCATAAAATATGTATGCCCTTGATATATTCAATATGAAATGAGCTATCTTCCTCATTACATGGTGAATATACAAGAAATCTCCTCTATTTTGCACATTTTCAAAGCAAGGATGAGCCGAGAAGCAGTGCATATAACTAGGCATTGAATTTAATTGATTTTAGAATCGAAAGCAATTAACGTTATCGGTGATCCAGTCCACAAAGGCTGATTGAATAGTTGTTAATTGCACTTTTTGTCGGGTTGACTCAGCTCCTGCTATGCCAGCGGTCTGTCGATTTCGACATGTACACTACAATTGCGTGATCTCTTCATGACATCTGCCCGACTGCCTCACTGACTCAGACGTGTATAATTAAATCTACGGTTGTCTCAACATCGACCAGCATTTTTAACAGTCGACAACTGATATTTATGCACATCAATTTGCTGAACTGCAGAGATCGTGATACTCCCAGTGAGAAATAGTGATAGTATTATCGTACCAATATCTTTAGGTCAAGTTTATATGGGATTATGTTGTGTGCAGCTGGCATATTTTCATGTAATATTTGCCAAATTATACATTATTCTAAGCATAGTGACACTTTCGAGAAAATACTTGGAAAATATAGTTCATATAAAATTATGTTAGTTATCACCAGTTCAAAATATTCCACAGTATCAAAAGATAGGGCAAAGTGAAATTATACGAATCAGTAGCTGATCAGCTAAAGTTTCAGGCCATTGCGCGGATTCCAGGTTTTATAGCGATGTAGAAGAGGTAAGAGCTAGATGTCCATGCTTTGCAAGTTTATGGATCAACGGAAACCCATTCTCCCAATGTCAGAGTTTGTAGCATCCTAAAAGTCGATAAACACCCTCCGACTGCACTGTGCATAAAAACACGCGCACATGCGCAATCGGTCTGTGACGATTTTGATCGACGTTGGGAGCATGTATCTCAGATGTACTGGCTGCATTTCCCATCTCTCGCGTATGCAGAATCTGCATACGCGAGAGATGGAAAATGCATTCAGTATATCTTGTAAAAGAATTAACAAGTTTTATGCTTTTTTATTACTCAAGACCGCATGGGAAAACGTCTTGTTTAGCTGTGACATGCTGAACCTTCATTTAGAAGCGGACTATGCTATGAGGGCAGAAGTCGCGCGCCGCGCATTAATAACCTCCAGTGCAATCATAGGGTAGGCCTAAATCTGACTGTAGGACGAATGCAATCTGATGGCATGAGAATGCGGAATTACAAGCGTCTGGTCCGTCATTCATAATTCAGCCGTCGTCCATTAGAGAATATCCGCGTCCATAATCCAAAGACCTATTCCATATTCCATATAACAGTATTAGCACCAAAAAGACAATCATAGTATACATAAACACAGGCTTGTTTCCTGCAAGAGAGAAGCGGTCAACAGTTTTCAATGATGCCGGCAAGATATCATGATGTTCCAAAAATATCAAATCCGCATCGCTGATCAGTATTCTTAATCCATAATTTTCGTTGTAAAGTCGTCATCAAAAGAATGATGTATCTCAGTCACGCTTTGATTGTGACTGTTCATATGAGTACCATGAGGGTCTTGAAGTACATGCCGACCCGACATCAGTACTATCAGTACTTTCATTCACATGGCGAGGAGACCAGACAAGGAAATCGAGACCAAGAAGGAAATGGAATTTATTATACAATGCTTTTCTGCCCGGATCGCTATATAACACCACGCCAACTGTAGTCTCCATGCGATAAACAGGGTCTGTCTCTACGTTTCGTCTAACATGCAGACTCACACGTCAATAAAGGGAAGCATATAATTGCATGGTTGTTGTGTTTTACTACCCACAATCTCGTGAAGGAAAGGTACTTTCTAAGGTTAGCTATCAATACGACCGTTCCGCTATGTGCATTTCACAAAGAAATCCAATGTAATGGACAAGAGCAGAATACTGCTGAATAAATTCTTTACTGCGATGGAATGAACATTCGAAATCCTTTGTCATTCTAAAAGTAATATGCTAATCTTGACAGTTAACGCTGATGTAAGAACCGTAATATTCAGGCACTGCTCTGTAGCTTTGACTTGAAATGTTCTCCATTGATCATTGGGACAGTGTGACTGTCAAACTTGGAATTACGATGATGCCGCCCAAAATCTATTTAAGAACCGTATGCAATGTTATTCTGCCACTCATTCGCGGGGATAATCATACCTGAACATAAAACAGAACTAACAATATATATTCTTACATATCATTTACTTTCAGAGGATATCATGGTTATCATTATTCCTGTCGTAACGCTTGGACTCCTGATCCTCACGGGCACAGTCGCTGTGGTATTATACTTGAGGTGAGACTGATGCATAGTTCATGTCCTTAATATATCATAATCAGAAAACTGAAAAAGCTATTATTTGATGTTCGCTCATGCATGTCTTCTAGGTTAGTATTTTAAATTGACTACAACATATACACGTACATGAATATTTGCTAACGACTGTCATCACTTTCCAATAATTAAGTAGATAATAATAATACAATGTTTATATCCTCCATAACTGTGCTGCTCTTTTCAAAGCACACTCGTGGACGATGAAATTTCTTTTGTAATCTTATTGAGATGCGGATATTGGATGATACTTAACATATTTTATTCGTGGAATTGTCAATCAATCCTACCGTCTATCTTTTTCTCAGGAAGCATAAACTCTATCAACAGCTGCAGGAGGTGATGTGGCGCATCAATTTTGAGGACCTCAGTTTTGTCGACGCGGAAAAATACAACATACGGAGCATGGTATAGCTTTTCTTTTAGCAAACACAATATTGTCTGATATGAGGAAATCGTTTACTTGGACCGATCAACTATACTCGACTCGCACACATAAACGCACTGTTTATTTTGCCAAAGTACCATGCATATTACTCAAGGAGTGCGTTTCTCAATCATGTCGTTAATTAGGAAAGAGTCGTATCGGGTGATTACTAAAGGACATCAACTATGACGATCACCGTTTGTAGGATTTCTGATACAGCGCTTCGAAGCTTGCGGATCATTTTGCGCAACTCAAAGCTATAATTAAAAGTAGTATTCGACTGCTATGTGAGCTCCGATAATGAGTTAACAGACATCGGTTAATATGGTGGCCAAATGTGTGGTGCACAATTAAAACTTGACTCCAACGCTCAGTACCTCGGATAACAGCTTTAAAATTTCTTCCAATGAATAATACTTTACATTGATTGGGATTTGACGTTATGAATCTCAGTAATTTTTTTTGGGCACTAATGAAAACTGCTGATAGCTTGACCCGTACAAGGCAATGTTTGGTTTATGGTGCCTCAAACATATCCAAGATCGTACAAAACACGTTATTGGATAAAGGGCACCCCAATGCAAAATCAAAACCGGGAGAGAGATATGTTATTGCCATTATATAATTCTGAAATTTTTGGCATTTTCATCTAAATACTCCTATTGAAATATATATTACCGATACTGATATTGCACTTCAAAGATTTATGGGTGCAAATTTGATATGCTGTCTGCATGGTGGTTTATAATCTTCTAACTGGATCCAACCTGTGTATATGTGACTCTATTAAACAAAATCAACCTTTGTTCGATATTATGTATAACGTTATTATATTGCCCAGGTCAGTTTGAAAATGTACGGATCTAATTCTCTTGCGGGAGGCTCACGTCGTGGCTCTTCATTTCAAGGATCCAGAATGACTTCTCCCGACGCAACCACAGATAACATGGATGGCGGTCAGATATTCACCAAGTTGGCCCTTTATAAGGGGCAAATGGTGTCTGTGAAAACCGTGAACTTTGTCAGCAGCCGACAACAGTGTGACCAAGAGGAGTTGAAGATGGTATGCTACATTTGTATATTACTGATCTGCACAGTCAAAAAAAGGTGATAACTATCACCCCGAAAAGGTGATCAGAGCCCTCACCTTTTTTATGATCACCGTTGAAGATGATGACCATCACCTCTGAAGAGAGATGAGCAATGAATGTACATTTAGGTCATCACCTTTCAAGTGTGATGAGGCAAAATCATCACCCTTAAAATGTGATGACCGTCACCATTTAAAGGTGATGGCTCTAACTCCTCACCTATTAAAGGTGATGGCCAGGTCTGATCACCATTAAAGGGTGATGGACCATCACCTTTTATCTGGCTTTGTGGATAGGCCATATTGCTTGAATCAATATATTTCACCAACGCCATAATGAACTTGTTTTTTTTTTCTACTTTAATATCATAATTCAACTTGACGATTGTAACGCCCGGTACGAGACTGTTGTATAATATGTCCCCTTCACTTCTTACATTGTTTTTTCGGCTAAGCAACTGCGTCATCAAATACGGTTACACAATGGCCAGGCTAACAGCTTATTCAACTGAATGGTCAACTGTGTACTGAATATAAATCCATACAGTTGTCTACATACTATTTTGTGTACCAATACCAGTGATTTTGCATTACCGCTATTTTGTAGGAGTAACAATTCCTATGTTAGATATACAATAATGTCTTGATACAAAAGGAGGCTCATTCCGAAAATATAGCGAAAATCATTGTGCAGACCAATATTCCAACTCTTCTCCTGTATTATGCCAAGTTAATCAGTGGATCCCAACGCAAACGTGTTAATGATTTACAGATACGAGATTTGAAACACGAGAACGTGAATCCTTTCCTAGGCGCATGCGTAGATCCAGGGCACCCATGTATCATGACGGCCTACTGCTCTAAAGGCAGCTTACAGGTAATTGCTTTACTATCGTTACAGTGGAGCGAAAAGGCATTTCAAAAGACATGACATACGCAGGCATATAGATTACATTAACATATGAACTTATATATTATTCACTTAATTGATATTTGATCGTCACTGTGTATACAGATTTATAAAGTTTCCTTGCTCAATGGATGTACGATTCATGTAATTTGATTTCAACATCAATTCAAAAAAAATCTTCGTTTTCTGCAAGGTTTTTCCCTTTAAACTAGAATTTCAGAAAAGCTGTGCAATCGCTTTTGTATTAAAGAAATCGGCATTTTATCTTTGTTTACTTGATTCAACTGGCGAATACATACTGTTTCTATTGGCTGTCCTTTGAGTACTGACGCAGTTTAGCTGAGCTGACATGTTCCCAAAAGGATAAAAAATATTTGTATTAATAGATTATTGACAATCATAGGTATTCATAGGGCCATTTCATATATTATGGTCCCTACATAGCTGAAATATTGCTGAACGCGACGTTAAACCTCTCTCTCTCTTATATTATGTTGTACTATGTGAAATTAAGACGTGGCAAATTTAATAATACAATTAATTTTGTATACTTAAGGATCTCCTGGAGAATGATGCAGTTAAGTTGGATGGTATCTTCAAAGAATCCCTCATCTTTGATATCATTAATGTACGTATGATCAGCAATCAGTTCAGTAACTATTAGAGACAAATATTCAGCAATATCAATACTCTTATAAATTCCACCGTCATACAAAGTGTCCAGTCGTATTTTGTAATATATGTTTAGACGATTATTGTCGTTTTCTTAAGTATAGATGTATTTAGTATTTGGTAATTAAGCTTGACCCAGTCACATTATTCTGACACCAAGCCGATCAGTCCTTGAATTATCCACTTCTTGTTGACCGTCAATAGAGGAAGATACAAGTTCCATTTTAAGTCTCACATTCTACATCTCACCTACGTCTTCTCAGCCGTTCGATTAATATTCACTAAATGATTTTTCATTTTAAAGGTTTATAACTGAAAATTCAAGGTCGTGTTCAGATATCGAGACCATGGAATGAACTTCAGATTCAGGTCTATACATGAGCCTAATTGTGTTGCTGTATATCTCATACCATCTAGCCTGTAGTGCGTAGACAGAATTTATGTGGAATAATAATAATAATCCATAGAATAACAATAGGTCATTCCATCTGAAATGGAAATACCTAATAACATTCGAGAATCACCTGAGAGGTGTGTGACTATAATACTGCCAGAACATCAGTCTGTGGGTTCAACTGACTTTTTGCCAGATTATCAGGTTCTGTGTTCTCAGTATTGTATGTCATGGCTTACGATGCTCGTACGGCCAATGTCCACGGGTTGGGTTAAATGACACGCAAACTACACAAAGACTGTTCACGCATCACAGATACATTGAAAATACCCAGTTGCATGACAGAAATCCCATGACGCTCAGAATTTGTATGCTGTTCTTTGTATATGTTTATACTTTGCACTGTTACTTTAAGTGCAATTTTGCTTTGACCGATCATATGCTCGTTTCACAACGCTGCACAGACTGATGGTGCACGGAATCATGCGAATAGTTTACCAGTGTGTACAATCATATTTCAGATGAATACTTAGCCAGCGTTTTCATCAATCGCTTTTTCTTCGTCGGCAATTCTTCTCTCATCCGATCGATTAAAATACGAGAAAAGTATGTAAAAATATAAGTTTATGAGAGAAAAACTTGATCCCACGATTTGCTTGTCGAATAGTTAACCCATTTATGATCTGTCCGCGCATATAAGTGGCTCATCGCGAGACCTTCGTGTTATTTTCAAGACCGCATGGGAATAGTGATGTGGATAGGTTTTTGTCTGTTCAAAACCGGTTAAACTGTTAATCGGTATTAAGAAGGATGGCGTATATATCAGCGTAAATAATCGATGATTACATTATAACGTCTCTATCTTCAAGAGATTAAAGCTCTTTCTATATGTATGGCGGACATGCTTTCTTTCTTCAGGGAATGATGTATCTCCATTCAACACAACTAACATCCCATGGTAACCTGAAGAGCTCAAATTGTGTCATCGACAATCGCTGGGTACTCAAGATTACCGACTTCTATCCCAATTGTCTTCATGTACGAACGGTTGATCAGATTGGGGAATATGAATTGTATAGAGGTTGGTTTATCTGCAAATTATGCTTACTTACTCTTTGCTTTTGTATATTGATTGCTTCATTAAATATGGATCTGACGAGAGTCTACATACATGTGTAATTAATTGAATGGCTTGACATGATAGCAATTGAACATTCTATTTTGAAGATTAGACACGCCCCCCCATTCAGTTACTTTCTATTTGGACAATGAAACAAGAAAAAGTTAATCTAAACTATATGTCGGTTATCCTACTGTCTCAAACTTTCGTAAATTTCATGGATGAAGTGAGTTCAATCGACAAGTAGCTGTGTTATATTGACGAGGACCCTTCAGGAGGTAAAAGCATTTTGGGAAAGGCATTGCGCCACTATTTCTAAGAACTCTGGCGTTGAATGTATGTGGATATTGAAAAACTCAAAATGTCTTACGGAAGAACTTGATGCTAAAGGTCACATACTGTACAGACATGTATCCACATGGGATTTCTCGACTCTCTATACTACAATCCCTCATCAGGACCTTATTGACCGTATAAGTTCATTAATAGTATCTGTGTTCAAGAAAACTGATCGTAGATATATTAATGTCGGAAGCCATAAAGCATTCTTTAGCTCTACTACATACAAGAGATATCATTCATGGGATGTTTCTTTGTTTATAGAGTTGCTTGAATTTCTCATTAAAAATATCTATGTGAAATTTGGCAACACAATATATCAGCAGCATATAGGTATTCCAATGGGTACTAATTGTGCACCCCTGTTGGCTGACCTGTATCTGTTCTCTTATGAATATGACTATATGCAGGCGCTTTCAAAAACCGATCCATTTAAAGCCCGTTCCTTCTCATTCACCAAACGCTATATAGACGATCTTCTCGCTGTGGATAATCGCTATATGAATGACACAGTGAAGGATATATATCCACCTTCACTGGATTTGAAGGAAACTACAGATAGCCCTACAGGCACATCTTATTTAGATCTCTATCTCTATAAAAATGAAGCGGGCATTCTCTCTCGTCGACTTTATGACAAAGAGATGATTACAATTTCGACATCGTAAACTATCCCTTTCTGGATAGTAATATTCCAGTGGGACCTGCATATGGCGTATACATATCTCGCTTAGTAGCATTTGCTAGATCCTGTGTTAAATGTGATGATTTTAATCAACGTCACAAAACATTGTTGCAGAAACTTATAAAACAGGGCTATTCCACCAAGCGCCTCCACTCAAAGTTTCTCAAATTTGGCGATACATATCGCATGCTGATAGCCAAATACGAACGTAGCGTGCAAGATCTATGGCGCTACGTTTCGTAACTTGTGTCTAATTCCGCTTAACCCGGGGCTAGGGGCCGTATGAACCCATGTACTTCAAGATCCTCATGGTACTCATATGAACAGTCACAATCAAAGCGTGACTGAGATACATCATTCTTTAGATGACGACCTTACAACGAATATTATGGATAAAGAATACTGATCAGCGATACGGATTTGATATTTTTGGAACATCATGATGTCTTGCCGGCATCATTGAAAACTGTTGACCGCTTCTCTCTTGCAGGAAACAAGCCTATGTTTATGTATATTATGATTGTCTTTTTGAATTTGGTGCTAATACTGTTATATGGAATATGGAATAGGTCTTTGGATTATGGACGCGGATATTCTCTAATGGACGACGGCTGGATTATGAATGACGGACTAGACGCTTGTAATAATTACCTTTCACTGCCGTATTAGATGATAACAGCGGTGAAACTCGTTATATCATTCCAGCTATGTTATGGACAGCTCCCGAGTTATTGAGATCACCTCCATCTTCCTGTCGGGGATCACAGCCCGGGGACGTCTACTCATTCGCCATCGTGTTACAAGAGATATTATTCAGAGATTTACCCTTCTTTATGGATGAACGGTCACCGAAAGGTTTGTAGTCTAATACATTTTAATAATCATCATCTTAGGCAAGTGACATACCGAGATAGAGACAGACATCTCGGTCAAATACTGGGATACAGACGGACACCTCATTCACATACCGAGATAGAGACAGACACATCATTCACATACTGAGATAGAGACCGACACCTCAGCCACATACCGAGATAGAGACAGACACATCAGTCACATACTGAGATAGAGACCGACACCTCAGTCACATACTGAGATAGAGACAGACGCCTCAGTCACATACCGAGATAGAGACAGACACATCATTCACATACTGAGATAGAGACCGACACCTCAACCACATACCGAGATAGAGACAGATACATCAGTCACATACTGAGATAGAGACGGACGACTCGATCACATACTGAGATAGAGACGGACACCTCAGTCACATACTGAGATAGAGACCGACACCTCAGTCACATACCGAGATAGAGAGACACATCAGTCACATACTGAGATAGAGACCGACACCTCAGTCTCATACTGAGAGAGAGATCGACACCTCAGTCACATACTGAGATAGAGACAGACACCTCAGTCACATATTGAGATTGAGACCGACACCTCAGTCACATACCGAGATAGAGACCGACACCTCAGTCACATACTGAGATAGAGACCGACACCTCAGTCACATACCGAGATAGAGAGACACATCAGTCACATACTGAGATAGAGACCGACACCTCAGTCTCATACTGAGAGAGAGACCGACACCTCAGTCACATACTGAGATAGAGACCGACACCTCAGTCACATACTGAGATAGAGACCGACACCTCAGTCACATACTGAGATAGAGACCGACACCTCAGTCACATACTGAGATAGAGACCGACACCTCAGTCACATACTGAGATAGCGATCGACACCTCAGTCCCATACTGAGATAGAGACCGACACCTCAGTCACATACTGAGATAGAGTCCGACACCTCAGTCACATACTGAGATAGAGACCGACACCTCAGTCACATACTGAGATAGAGATCGACACCTCAGTCACATACTGAGATAGAGACCGACACCTCAGTCACATACTGAGATAGAGACCGACACCCCAGTCACATACTGAGATAGAGACCGACACCTCAGTCACATACTGAGATAGAGTCCGACACCTCAGTCACATACTGAGATAGAGACCGACACCTCAGTCACATTCTGAGATAGAGATCGACACCTCAGTCACATACTGAGATAGAGACTGACACCTCAGTCACATACTGGGATAGAAACCGACACCTCAGGTTCAGGTCCTTACATTTCGAATCGGGGAATAATGAATTTCGCATGAATAATCTGACTGTCGTATATTTGAATTATTAAAGAATTAATTATTATTCATTAAAGAACTATATCAAATTGTATTCCAGTATGGCTAAGTTTTATACCAATAACATGAAAATAGATGCCCACTTCATGACTCCAATGTATTATTCGCGTTTAGATGACATACGACAATAATTTAGATGACAATGCATTTACGCATTCTTCGAAAACTTTATATAAATAAAAATCTATTTTATTGTTATTTTTCTTCATATTTTAGAGTATTGTCATTCTGAAACGATATTACTCCTATCAACTGTTACATATAAATTTATTCGCAATGCTACTCGTAAAGAAGACCGGCCCATTTCCTTGTATTTTTTTTTTTGTCAATTAAGAATTCATTTACTTTGATTGTTAACCACAGAAATCGTTGCCCGTGTAGCTGAAGGAGAGGATCCCCCATTTAGGCCCCAGTGTCCAGTCTTGCCTGACGTCAAAACCGGTTTTCTACAACTGATGAGAGCGTGCTGGGGAGAAAACCCCCTAGATCGAATCACCTTTTCCGCAGTGAAGAAATCACTGGAGAAATTCAGCGACCAGGGGTGTGTAATGTGTATTACAATAAAATATATATCTTTCCTAGTCGAAGTTGCAATTGCAATTAGTGGCGTGATTGTCCCCCGACGCCCGAAGGGCTAAAGGGGGACTATAGTATTGGGGTCCGGCCGTCCGTCCGTGCGTCCGTCTGTGCGTCCGTCCGTCCGTCCGTGCGTCCGTCCGTCCGTGCGTCCGTCCGTCCGTGCGTCCGTCCGACTTAGTTTCCGGACAATAACTTCTGAAAAACTGAACGGATTCCTTTCAGATTTGGTTTGTGGGTACCCCTCCCCAAGATCTTGCTTGAGATTGTTTTTGCACCGATCCGCCCATAGGTGGCGCCACCTGGGGGCAAAGTTAAAATTTCGTTTCCGGACAATAACTTTAGAAAAACTGAATGGATTCTTTTCAAATTTGGTATGTGGGTATCTCGCCTCAAGATCTTGCTTGGGATTGTTTTTCGCACCGATCCGCCTATAGGTGGCGCCACCTGGGGGCAAAGTTAAAATTTCGTTTCCGGACAATAACTTTAGAAAAACCGAACAGATTCTTTTCAAATTTGGTGTGTGGGTACCTCGCCTAAAGATCTCCCTTAGGATTGTTTTTCGTGCCGATCCGCCTATAGGTGGCGCCACCTGGGGGCAAAGTTAAAATTTCGTTTCCGGACAATAACTTTTGAAAAACTGAACAAATCCTTTCAATTTTGGTGTATGGGTACCTCGTCTCAAGATCTCGCTTGGGATTGTTTTTCGCACCGATCTGCCTTTAGATGGCGCCACTTGGGGCCAAAGTTAACAGTTTTGTTTCCAGACAATAACTTCGCAAAAACTGAACGGATTCTTTTCAAATTTGGTGTGTAGGTACCTCGCCTCAAGATCTTGCTTGGCATTGTTTTTAGCACCGATGCACCTACAGGTGGCGCCACCTGGGGGCAAAGTTAAAATTTCGTTCCCGGACAATAACTTTAGAAAAACTGGACGGATTATTTTCAAATTTGGTGTGTGGGTGCCTCGCCTAAAGATCTCCCTTAGGATTGTTTTTCATGCCAATCTGCCTATAGGTGGTGCGACCTGCGGGCCAAGTTAAAATTTTTTCATACAATATCTTCTAACATCCTGGCCGCATTCGGAAAAATTCGGTAATTGTGGGTACCTTGCCACTGGATCTCACTTCAGATTGCTCTGCATGCTAGGTACTGAAAGTTATGGTTCAAAGTCAAATCAATTGTTTCAACGTCGGGGGACTTGAACCCCTCGGGTTTTCATTTAAGATGCATTTTGTTTCATGATCCATTTGATCAACATTAGATGAGTGTACAAGTTGTATGCTACAAAAAGATTGAAGAAGTTACTGATGGGCTATGGAAGGTATCAGTCTAATTCTGATTGAAGTAGGGAGTGTGATGTATTGGTAGTTTACACATAACATATGATTTCCTTTTGTGCTCTCTCATTTTCAAGTGCCTATACGTTGGATACCAGTTACGCTTCATTTTGCTTTGTTGTTTCCATTAACAGAAGTGTGAACATAATGGATCGAATCTTAGAGAAATTAGAAGCTTATTCCACAAACCTCGAGGAAATAGTCCGCGATCGAACGGTCGCTTTGAGAGAGGAAAAGCTGAAAACAGACAACTTACTCCACCAGATGTTACCCTCGTAAGTTTAGCACGAAACTGTTTAATCGATAAGGATTGTTCGTTTTACAGTTTTATTACTCCGACCGTCGTCCCTACATTCAACTGCATGACAAGTCTAACATTTGTCTTTTTATCGACACTTTTACGAGAAATAATATTTGCTCGGCGTTCAAACGTGTCAAATGTATCTCAACTTATTTCTGCTGCTTTTGCTTTGCATTTATAACCAGAATCTAGACTGCTTTTGCCACTTTTTCGAAATAATGACTGGATTAACTACTTTAAACTCCTCTTACATGTGTAAATCCCGATTTCTTATCTTAACAGAGTGGTTGCTGATAAACTTAAACAGGGGATGAACGTATCACCTGAGCTGTATGAGCAGGCCACCATCTATTTCTCCGACATTGTGGGGTTTATGGAATTGGCTGCCGAGAGTTCTCCATTAGAGATCATCGTCCTTTTGAATGACCTCTACGAGTTACTGGACAGCATCGTAGCCAATTTTAAAGTTTACAAGGTACTCTTTCCCACTAAACATTCAGACCATTCCATGCCAACGTACATGTATGTAGTCGGAATGCACATATATTCTATCAGTAGGCGTACATCCAACTACGTTGTTCTCTCTTTTGTCCTTCAAACCAGTCCATAAATACTTTCCTTCAGGCACCCATGATTGGATAATAGCTACACCCCGTAATAGAACAGCATTGCCATCTTACCGAGGGCAGAGACCGACACTCCACAATAACATTATGTCCACTTGCGCACTTGCGGATGTACTAGGGCTGGTCTTGTTTAAGATCTCCAATTTGAATGTGAAATACTACAAACATACATTTGGAGAAGTATCTCTATTATTTGTAGATCAGTGTTCCTACTTACTTACCAAATATACACGTGTCATATAACACAAACACACCTGCTCAAGGTTACCAGAAATGAATCTAGCGATCTGTAAAATGATTGCATTTCACACTAGCATTTAGACTTGGTCATGAACTTGACTATTATCGAAACATCACGAAACTCATTGTATCATAACTCGATCAAGCTCAGTCTATTTTTCTAGGAAGTGTTACAATCCAGTTTGTGGACACATTCCTGAAATATTATATCTCAGTTTGAATATTCTTCAGTTTCCGATATTTTATGCAAACGATTTTCTTGTAGTGGCACAATCTTCAGAGATCTTCGAAACTTGTTAGCCTTACCTTTGGCAACACGCACATCAATAATGTTTTATTTTCGGACAATTATTAGGCTTCCGATGAAAATCCAAAATTCTCCATGATTGCATGATTCCTTGATCTCAGCAACCATCAGACCAACCATGCTCAAACTAAACACACATATTAGACAGGTCGAGATCTAAAAAGTGCATATTGAGAATTGTTATTGGTCGCAGGGTTTGGTGGCCATCATGGATTTAGTTTTCCAAAAAATCTTATAAAGCCTATTCCTCTGGCATCACTGAAGCAACCAACACGAAACGTGGTACACATAATTAATGGATCGGGGTCTCTCATTGGTTTATTTGAGGAGATGCTCCGTAAACAAAATGCCCACCAGCCGCCAGTCAAAATTGACGGATTTTCAAGTACCAGATTTGGACGGGGAATGTGACAAAATATATTCTATATGATACGGTGATCACGAATATGCAATCATTTTTATCCGAGGTCACATGGCTTTGTCAGAAAATGAACATAACTTTTACGGGCTACATGTATCACTCTGATCTGCGGGAGGTACAGCTTTGCAGTTTGTTACATTATATTCTCCAGGAGCAGCTCTTTCGGAAACATACCATTCCAACGTAGCTTCAATACTCTTCCCGTCTATTCTCAAACGTAATTCACCCAAATTTGCGAATTTACGGATATCTGGGGACGGATTCGCCATGATGTTATGATCGCTAGATCGCGGCAACCATCTTGCCAATGCTGCATAAAACTTCAAACAAATAATAGACAGGTCGCGAACTAAAGTCTGTCCATTTTAATTAGTCGTCTACTTTGGAGCTTGTCAAAAGTCAATAGTTAACCCTGTAACAATTTTCTTTTTTACAGCGTGTATAACAAACTGAACTCTACAAAATGACTACCATTTCTCTGTGATATCGATAATATATCACGCTTGAACTAACTTTTTAATTCTCTCCATATAAAACGCCAGTGCAGTTGTTTATGTGCCGGGCCTCAATTACATAGAGAGACGTAATAATGTATTCATGCTCACTGGCACAAAGGTCATTGATGCCAAATACAGTAATAACAGCCGGTACATGGGAGTGTCGCTTATATCCCATGCCCAGTGAAATTGCCAAATGATAAACTGCGCACGCCTCTATGACCGTACACGGCATTGTTGACCTTTGTACTACACAACACGAATACATTATGATGTCTCCCTATGCAATTGAGTCCCGGTACATGAAACAACTGTACTGAAGTTTTATATGGAGAGAATTACAAAGTTATTTCAAGCGTGATATATTATCGATATCACGGAGAAATGGTAGTCATTTTGTAGAGTTCTGTTTGTTCTACACGATGTGAAAAAGAAAATGTATGCAGAGTTAACTGCTGATTATTGGCAAGCTCCAAAGTAGACGACTAATTAAAGTGGACAGACTATAGTACCTATTCGAAATTGTTTCTGATTCGTTGAGTTGTTTAGTGGCCGTCTTGTATTTGCCTCAAGCTTTAAAATCCCCATTCCTCTGGCACCACTGGAGCAATCAATATGAAACTTGGTACACATGATTTACGGATCAGCATGTCTCAAAATCCATCTGAAAAGTTGCTCCGTAAAACAAAAATGACCACCAGCGACCAGTCACAATGATAGGGCTTTCTCTCACGTTTCACGTCTCTTCACGATAAAAGAGATGATTCTCGCGATCTGTAATATTTCGACATCGTAAACTATTCCTTTCTGGACAGTAATATTCCAGTGGAACCTTCATGTGGCGTATACATGTCTCGTCTAGTAGCATTTGTGAAATCTTGTGTAAAATGTGACGATTTTAAACAATGCCACAAAAGATTATTGCATAATCAGGGCTATACCACTCAGAGTTTTTCAAATTTGGCGATACATATCGCTTGCTGATAGCAAAATACGTGCAGAGCGTCCAAGATCTGTGGCGGTACGTTTCGTAATAGCTGTCTTATTCCGTTTAACTCGGGGCTAGGATTCGCATGTACCTATGTATGTCAAAATCCTCATAGTGTTCATATGAACAGACATAATCAAAGCGTGACTGAGATACATCATATCCAAGATAAGGACTTTACAACGAAAATCATATGGATTAAGACTACTGATAGCGATACGAATTTAATATTTTTGGAACATCATGATGTCTTGCCGGTATCATTGAAAACTGTTGACCGCTTCTCTATTGCAGGAAACTAGCGTATTTTATTTATACTATGATTCATTCTTTTAATTTGGTGCTAATGATATTATATGAATTAGGTCTTTGGATTATGAAAGCGGAAACTGTTTGATGTGCAACGGCTGAATATTGAAGGACGGACTAGACGCTTGTATTTCAAGTAATGAATTAGGACGAGGAAAGTGACGAAATATATGCTATATGATATGAGTACCCCGAATATGCACAAATTGTACTCCTAGGTCACGTGGTTTGGTCGCCATCTTGAATTTTGTTAGACGGCTTTCAATGCTTCGAAGGGCTAGAACTCTGGAAATATGGATGGTACAACCTTGCAGTTTGTTACATTACATTCTCCAGGAGCAGCTCTCTCGGAAGTATGCTAACCATTCAAACGTGGCTTCAATAGTTTTCCCACTATTCTCAAATGTATTTGACTCAAATTTGCGAACTGACGGAAAAAGTGATGTTCCGTTGCAGGCAACCTCTGCCAAAGAAGATAATTGTTTTTTATTCTTTTCTGCCACTGTTGTGATGAATAATAAAGGCCCAGTGGTAGGTGTTTGAATTATGGTACGTGTTTGATTTCGCTGAGTTTGAATTCAATTCAGGGCCTAATAAGGTACCTGTTAATCAGATGGAATATTTCCGTGGCTGTGCATCGGATTTCTAAGGCAGAAGCAGAAAAAAGTAGGACGTCGTTTTACCAGCGCGCATTACGCTACCGGTACTCTAGTTGGGGTCATTTTCAGTCTAGTTACCCTGAGCAGAGGATCATGGGTAAATTCGAAATGTGTGTACCTGAAAAGTGATGTTTTCGTCATTTTTATTCCACATTCCTGCTTTTCTGCGCGAAAAAGTGGGCAAAACTATTTTAGTTCACATCGGATTATTATTTACTAATTTATCATTCAGTTTTTTGCGAAGAAGTCGCTTAAATTAGAAAATCGAAATTTCTGACCGCAAAATCCACTCATAAATGCCTTTTATGAAAATGTCACTGTGGCGTTTCAGGTTGAGCTTCACGCAATGGTATACTGTGGTAAGTTTTAGTCCTCTTCCTCAGTGGGTAAGAAAAATATTTAGGGGGTCCGAAATGGCCCCTCCACAGGCCAGGACAGGTCCCAAAAGCCCAGGCCAGATAGGGTTAAAGTACTTCTTGCCGAAATATGGAATTCTAGATTGAATTAGGGATGAATCGTCCTTGGTTGTTTACAGGTCAGTAAACATTCAACGAATATTGTTCTTTAGTGATACCGGTAACTATGTATATGAGGGTAACGAACATTCAGTATTCGCAGTTTTAATGAACTGATGTAAAGTTTCAGCAATGATTCATTGAAAATCGTTTGGGACGCACGTGCAATATGAGTGTAACGGGAGACAACTCCCTTGTCTCCTGGGTTCGTACAGTTTGACTTCTATTTGACAGTTAAACGCGAAGATATCATAAATAACAGGATGTATCTGGACCAGGATAGCAGCATCCTCCCTGAAACCACTGGTATCTCTATAATAGATACCCCTGGTCCACTTGGACACCGTATCGCGATCAACGACAACACAGCGGTTGATGTCAGACCATGACGACCGTGATAACAGATTCGAAAACACCATAGCTTGTGCGATACCCGGTGGCAGGTGAACACGCACATTTTCAACAACCATGAACATTAATAAATATAAAGGAAACATAGTTTAAAACAAAATCTATTTGAAGAGAAAACAAGCCCATTCATCTACCATCAAACATTCAACAAGCCAGGCAAATGTAGGAAACACTGAAACTTTAAAGGCCAGTAATGCAATGTATTCAATAATACAATTAGAATAGGGTTATTCTGTGTTAACCACTCCCAATTGATGTCCATATTCATGTTGAATTCAACTGGATGTTCAGACAGTCTGTCAGGATCGTCTAGATGTCTAGAATACGTTTTTTTCAGAAGCCGACCCATAGCTCGTAGCTCTAGTTATTATTATTACGAAATTCACCACTAACCTTCAGTCTTGACCATGAACTACTCTGTTAAATGATCACAGATATCTCGCATGTTGTTCTGAAATAATGTGTATTAAATTTGTGGGAACTGTGTACTGGATATGTATGACATTCTTCGTATTGACAAATCATCAGAGGCTGTGTGGATTGTGTTCGGAGAATTTGGACAGATTCCACGTCACCTAAAAGCAATTCCTACTAAACGCCGAGGAAAGAATTTCCTCAAACAGAAATAATTTTTGATATAGACCACTGAAATTGTTATTGGATTCCGACATTGCTATACTTGCAAGTGTCGTTATTAGAAATAAGTGGAGTCAATAAATGGTTACACCAGGCAGCAATCGGTTACCAAGAGCTTTATTTTGGTATTTTGAAATATTTTTATACCAAATATGCAGTAATGTAAGCCTGTGAATATTTTCTTTGATAGTTGACGGTTAGGAGGATAGTATCAGTACTACGTTAATCGTTCGCGGTGATCTCTAAGTCCCTGAAACTTTCCGCACTATACCCTTGGCTAAAACTCTACCAGAAAATGTGAAGAATCCAAGTTGGCCGCTTTGATGACGTCACAGTGACGTCTTTTTCAAAACCGGGATTTTTTGGTCGATTTTTCAAATTTTTTATTTGTGCAATTTCTCCGCAAAAACTGCATGATAAATTAGTAAATATTAATGTGATGCGAAATAAAATAGTTTTTGCCCACTTTTCATCGCGGAAAAACAGAAATGATGAAGAAAAATGGCGAAAACATCACTTTTCAGGTACACCACGTGGTCGCCATCTTGAATTCACCCATTATCCTCTGCCCGTGGGATTATGCAAATAGGCTCAAAATGATCCCAATATGATAGAATTAAATCACAGAGTGTCATCTCTAAAGTTTTTGTCGTTCTGAGGATTGCGCAGAAAGTTTGGTATGGGGGCCATTCTCCCCCCCCCCCTCCTCCCAGGCCTGGTAGAGTTAATGAGGCTATTTGGGCCGAAACCAGAAAGTCCTTAAGGTTCAACGCAAACGATTAACGTAGCAAATGTAAACTGTCATCGTAACCGTCAACCCCCTTGTTACGCAGCTGAACAATTTGTTCAATGACGATACACCAGACAGTGTTTAAAGCGAAGTTTAATGCTATAATTGTAAAGTGATCGCGTGTAACACTGAACTCAGACACAACTATTGTCGTCTTACTCCTGTTCATTTCTACATTTGTTATGTGATCGTCCGTAACACTGAAATCTTTTTTTACACTGTATGCATATATCTCCCATTTTTGTCCCCCGCCGCAACGCGGCCGGGGACTTTAAAATGGTTCTTGCTTCTATGTGTCCGTGCATGCACGGACATGTCCGTGCAAATACTTCGTAAGCAATAACTTCTAAATGCTTTGTCGGATCCTCCGAAATTTGGCATCTGCATTCTTTGCGACAAGACGTCTCTTGGTATTACGTTTCAGCAAGATCCGCCTGTAGGTGGCGCCACTGGGGTCTTGCTTCTATGTGTCCGTGCATGCACGGACATGTCCGTGCAAATACTTCGTAAGCAATAACTTCTAAATGCTTTGTCGGATTCCTCCGAAATTTGGCATCTGCATTCTTTGCGACAAGACGTCTCTTGGTATTACGTTTCAGCAAGATCCGCGTGTAGGTGGCGCCACTGGGTCTTGTTCCAATCTTTAGTGCATGTCCGTGCAAATACTTCGTAAGCGATAACTCCTAAATGCTTTGTCGGATTCCTCCGAAATTTGGCATCTGCATTCTTTGCGACAAGACGTCTGTTGGTATTACGTTTCAGCAAGATCCGCCTGTAGGTGGCGCCACTGGGTCTTGTTCCAATCTTTAGTGCATGTCCGTGGATGTTCGTGCAAATGCTTCATAAGCGATAACTCCTAAAATGCTTTGTCGGATTCCTCCGAAATTTGGCATCTGCATTCTTTGCGACAAGACGTCTGTTGGTATTACGTTTCAGCAAGATCCGCCGTAGGTGGCGCCACCGGGTCTTGTTCCAATATTTAGTGCATGTCCGTGCAAATACTGCGTAAGCGATAACTCCTAAATGCTTTATCGGATTCCTCCGAAATTTGGCATCTGCATTCTTTGCGACAAGACGTCTGTTGGTATTACGTTTCAGCAAGATCCGCCTGTAGGTGGCGCCACTGGGTCTTGTTCCAATATTTAGTGCATGTCCGTGCAAATACTGCGTAAGCGATAACTCCTAAATGCTTTATCGGATTCCTCCGAAATTTGGCATCTGCATTCTTTGCGACAAGACGTCGCTGGTATTACGTTTCAGCAAGATCCGCCTGTAGGTGGCGCCACTGGGTCTTGTTCCAATCTTTAATGCATGTCCGTTCATGTTTGTTCAAATCCTTCGCGAGCGATAACTTTCGAACAATTTGTCGGATTTCTTCGAAATTTGGTAAATGCATTCCCTGCGACAAAACACCGTTGGTGATGCGTTTCAGCAAAATCCACCCGGAGGTGGCGCCACTAGAGTTCATTCCATTATTCCATGCTGCAAGTGATAACTTAGAAACACTTGGTCGAATTTCTTTGAAATATCCTACATTTGTACCTTTCTGGGTAACATGAGAAACATTGCGGCTCATCGGATTCTTCTCAAATTTGGCATGCATTTACCATGCCAGGAGCTGTCGCTGTAAGAGCGATTTTAATTAAACTTCTTACACACGTTCCCTGGTCCGGTCTCAACTTAAAAAGGCAAACAAAAGTGAGTGTCAACCTAACCGTTTTTTGTCAGATTTTCTTCTCGTAAATGAGTCCCGATTTTTAGGCACACCCAAGGGGCATAACTGAGGCAGGACAAACTTTACTCCATGATCCCGATCAGCGTGTAGACGAAGCCAGCCCTCGATTTGTACGTACTCGTTTGCAGCGTTGATAATGCTGAATAGGATGGCATTATAGATATAAGCTATTAAGGAGACAAGAAGAATTATGATGTAGCAGAACAAGGGCAGTCTATCGTATTATGAAATTAGAGAGGGGCCATTACTACGAAACTGTGGAGGGCAACCTTGGGATTGCCTTTCGCTCACTTGCACCCACAGGTGACGCCACCTGGTGGCAACATCACAAATTCGTTTCCGGGTAATAACTTGAGAACTGACCATCGGATTCTTCTCAAATTTTGTATGAATGTACCGTGACATAAGATGTCGCTTGATAATGCATTTCACTGACTTGCGCCTAGAGGTGGCGTCACCTGGTGTCAAAATCTAAATTTGGTTTCTGGGCAATAACTTGAGGACCCTCGTCGGATTCTTCTCAAATTTGGTATGCAGATGTCCCCATAATACCATGTTCCTTGGGATTGTATTTTTCCCGCTTCTGCCTACAGGTGGCGTCTCCTGGTGGAAAAATTTGTTTCCGGGCAATAATTTGGCAACTGCTCATCAGATTATTCTCAAATTTTGTATGTGACCCGCCCCAAATAACATGAACACCGGTGGGCATCTAGTACCGGCAATAACTTGAGGACCCCTCTTCAGAGTCTCAACGTTCATATGCCGATACCATGACATGAGATGTCATTTGGGATTGTGTTTTGCTTGCTTGCACCTACAGGTGGTGACTCCTTGTGGCAAAGTCTAAATTTGGTTTCTGGGCAATAGGTTGAGGATGCCTTCATATTCTTGTCAAATTTAGTTTGCAGATAATATGCCATGAGTTGTCTCTTGGGGTTGCATTTCGGTTACATAATTTTCATGCTACATGGTAAAGAAAATATATTACAGTAGCAATCAACATTCAGTCAGCCATTCGGAGTTGATCTCAAAACCTGGGAAGGTGGAAAGACCCCTCTGCTTCTTACGCCTGTGAAGTAGCTGTTGCCATCCTCATGAATATCTTCTGAAACCGACAGCGCTTATAAATATTGCTGCCATTTTGGCGGGGGACCTAGCATCCTCTGGCTGCTTGTAATGATTGTACCATCACTCTGTTGAATGTACCAGATAGGTGTCGCAACGTCACTCTAAATACAATTTATATATCCAGATGACCAATTTTACTTGTTCATATTATTATTTGATATCTGGACAACTCGAATCCAAATATAATTCTTATGGCAAGTTGGATTTTTGATAGCTGATATTGAGCCGTCTCCTGGCCGTGTAATAAAGGTTCGGTATTATAAAGTCTTCTATTGTGTTCTGGTTAATTAACGTGTATTATTTGCTAATAAATCGTACCTTTGTGTCGCAGGTGGAGACGATCAGTGATTCCTATATGGTAGTGAGCGGTATTCCCGAGAATATCGGTCAACGACATGTCACGGAAATTGCCGACATGTCGCTTCATATTCTCAGTGCGGCTTTGGCTTTCAGGATTCGACATCGACCGAGGCAATATCTACAGCTTAGAATCGGTCTTCATACGGGAGCCTGCTGTGCGGGTATGTTCTATGTCTAACTCCATCTTTTATTTATTCTGAGTGATAGATATATCATGAGAATTCTCGCGTCATATACGCATTCAACTCGAAACTATTGTCAGCACATTTAGAAAATAGACGTTCTGATAATGTAGACCGAGAAGAACTGATCGCTTCTGTGAATTATTCAAATCCGTGTAAGCTGTCAAACTGCTACACCCTAACAATCATGTATTAGCGATATATTATTTACTGGAGATGAGGTCAGTAAAGTGGCAAACAAATGCTACATTTAGGGTTGGATGCCAAACGGTCGAAACTCTCTCCAAGGGATATATTATGGGGAATCGCTATTCTGATGAACTTCTAGTGAAACTCGTTAAACTTTTGAACTTCATGTGAGCGGTACGCATTCGGATACCATCGGCGTTTCCCTCTTTTGTCCGTAGGTATTGTTGGACTGGCCATGCCGAGGTATTGTTTGTTTGGTGACACAGTCAACACAGCCTCAAGAATGGAATCCAATGGACAAGGTTCGGGTATTGTATTGTACATGTATATGACATGCTACTAGTCCGTTGACATAATTTCAACAAAAACAACACTCGAAGAAAGTCTTCAAATATGCGTATTTCTATCCTTCACATTGATCATCACTTCAATTTTTCAATTAATCTATTTCTTGGCTTTTACGCGCAATGGAAGACTACAACGAAAATGTGTAAACTGTTGATGCTGTTACCACTTCCCTTTCTCCGTCATATTGATACATTATGTTACAGTTTAAATAGGAATATGAAATGTGTTATGCATTTTAACAATTATGCAATTAACTTCCCTTTTCCGAATTTATATTTTTAACACAATTTACTCAGCTTGAAGATATTTTCTAGATTTGCTATATTCGCCAAGGACTGCCGTTTATCTAATTTTAGGCTTGAAAATACACATTAGCCAGCAGACGTACGACGCGCTTAGATTCTTTGAAGGTTACATTCTGTCGAGAAGAGGAGAAATCGAAATCAAGGTACGAATAGCCATATCTATCCATTCTTAGTAAACTGTAACTTTTGCTGAAAATATTACTGTAATTTAGAGTAATTCTAGTGCAGCAAGTTATCCATAATTTACTGTAGAATATATAGTAAATATTGCGAATATATGGTCAGTTAATTACTGAAAAATTACATTAAATAGTGTATTTCGCATATTTTGCAGTAAATTATTTACTTATTATTATTAAATTATTATTTAGATAAAAACTACTAAATTATTTTTCAATACAGCAAAATTACAGAAAGATAAAATGACATTTGTACTCACAATGTCGTCATCAATACGTATGAATGTGTCGGATTGATTTCCAATGTCTCAAATTATTGGAAATATGAAGAAATAATTTTCTCTCTTTGGTAGTCATATGATGGCCATATAATGACCAAATGATATGAGGTATTCGGGGTTATAATAAATATTCAGAGAAATCATGTTTATTGTTTGTTTTTTTCGGTTCGCTTCATATCCAATAATTATTAGCATTAATATAACTATCTCCTCTATTCCTGACATATTTGTAGGGCAAAGGGTTGCTATCAACGTACTGGCTCGAGGGCAAGGATGGATTCGACAAGCCTCTGTTAAAGTCTCTTTAACAGTGCTTACCGAAAGTCTCGTCATTTTGGAGAACCCGTTTCCCAATGCCTATAGGCTTGTATCTGCCAGTGGAATATATCGGTACATTGTCACAGAAGGGAAATCTTTTCTCAGTGGATTTATCAGTTTTAATGACAACGTTCATAACAAAAGATGTTATCGTGAAGAGAATGTGAATGTTATTCATTACAAAGATAATGTACAGTCTTGTGCGTGTAGTATAAAAGTTGCATTATTCCGGTTGTATGTCAGCTTGTATTGGAAAAATTCAACGTTGTTTGTATACAACACTGAGTGTAAACGATTCCGGATCCAACAGTGAAGTTTACAGGCACATCGCACATTTGTGACGGTAATGTACGCATAAAACAGCTGCTCAGTCCTGAACAGACATGTGTAACTGAAAGAAATTCTCAACCACGTGGTCTGAAATCTTATTCAAAGATGACTGAGTTATTCGTGTGGATAAACCCACACAAAATCATGATATCATAGCTGCCAAGGAACTGTTTGTATTTTATTTATGTTAGGTACAATTGTCCGCCATATATAGCTTTGAAAGAGGTCAAACTGCCAACAATCACATGCAACTGATGCGCGATTCTGCTTTAGTATAAGCTTTTTCAAACAGCATAATATCATGTTCTTGAAAATGACCAAATAAAGTTCGAAAAACAGAACTACCATAATGGCTTCAGAGTATGTCAAGTCAGTGGATGTGAAAGATATCTGGCTGCAATGTTGCAGCGTATAATCCTGTTATTTGCCATCTAATTTTCCATTCTCCCATAATATACGCTAGATGCATTTTCCATCTCTGAGCAGAATAAAGACTGCGCACCAGTTTTTGTGTGTGTGTACAATGCAGTAAGTTCTGGCTGCCAGTTTAGGAAGTTACAAAATCTAACAATGGCTGTGTGGCATATACACCCTTTGATTTCTCTAGAAAACACCAAGGGGAAATGATAGGAAACTGACCAGAATGCTTCATTAACCTGAGGGTACTTCCAGGAATGCAAATCATTGTAACAGTTGACATGGTTGACTGAGATTCGGTACCCTTGTTATTACTTCGTCTCCATTAGACCACTATCAGCGATTTTTTAGTTTTTAAAACTGTACGTATAGATGTACAAGACACAATTCACTATATTATCATTTGTTTGCTTCAATGTTGAGTGATGCATAATAACAGAACAAACCAGATAAAAGCGAAAATAAATCAAACAAATTGGTTCAATCTCGAGTTGTTACCTCTCCTGTCTGCATGTTTACGAAACATCTAAAGTTGCAGAATTCACATTCAGTGCCCGACGTACATACATGTGTACAAGATATGAACCGTGTGAAGTCTATAAAGCATAGCAAGAAAACTAGTAATTAGCACCATTTGAAACTAACTGGGTTGATGGTCTGCTTCTGGCATGCAAGGCACCATGGTCAACACAGGTATGTATGAAATGAGCAATCTAAAACTAGCACATAGTGTACGTTCGTTAGTTTTCCCAATAATTTATTTACACAATAGTGGACATATTTTAGATGAGGACAAATCAATAAAAGTCTAATTATTGCCACATCAAATAAAGTTATCAAATATGTATGACTGAATCTATCTAACGCTTTGTCTTGTGGACGCTGCCATATCAACTAAATCCAGCGCTGCCCCTTAGAGGCCTTAGACTGTTTATCATGCTTGTAAGAAAGGTGTTTGATGACGTATTCCAAACGATAACATATTTGTATAATATGCATGAATAGGATAACTAGACACTGATGCTTAAATCGATTAATTTTGCATTAAAAATCAGTACTATTTGTTACAATACTCATGCTGGTTGTGTTGTCAGTAAACCAAATATTGTTAGGAATATTCTTGTTTACTTTGCTTAGTACATATTGTGTATTCGTGTTCCCTCACAATGTCAAAAGGATTTATGGCAAATTGACCAGATATTATTGGGTATAGACGTGATGGACCCGAACTTTTTGGATCATTTGGTCCAATTATTTTGGGTATGTCACGTATATACCCAATGCTTCTGACAGCCCAGTGTGATTCATAATAGATCATTGTGAAAGATCCATCGACAGCAAGTGATAGGAAAAATGTGACTTTGCTTGGTTAGTTCAAATTTTGAAAACAAATTCAGATTTGCCAGGTCGCATTATTGAAACATATAACTTACTATGCTTTCCATGATGTATCTTCAATTCGTGCTGCAGCAAATGTTATTATATATTATACCTCATGTAAATTCCTTGTATTTTCAATGGACGAAAGACTATCACATGTCCTTCGGTAAATCGTGATGTTCCATGATATTGAATGTCTATACCGCTAAACATAGCAATGTTCCCGGGCACAGCTCTGCACACGAGAAATGTTTAACGCTTGAAACGCAGTTGTTACACGGTGAGTAGAGTTACCCCTCCCATTGCGTGCACGCCGAACATTTCTCAGGCGAAGGTGGCGAGCGATGATTGTGAAGGCAAAGGAATTATGATTCAATACTTGTATTATATATGTGACTGAAAAAAAATTGGTATCCGATGAAAATGTCTGTAACCACACCATGAAAGTCAGGATTGGGTTTGTAGGAAGGGTTCCTCTCATTTTTCAGTTATAAAACGCATCGGAGTTGATCGCGGCAACGCTTACCATAATTCGGGTCAGTGCTCGAAACTGACTCACCGATGCGGGTATTTCAAAACATCTGTACTATGCTACTAACGTAAGTTTAATTCATCTTATTATCCAATTATTGTTTATCAAACACTTGGTATAATAAAACAAGTATTGCATGCTGTAGAGTGGGACACGGCGATTTGTCAGCTCTCGAATGTGATGCGCGCTAGTTGTACATCACCTTTTTCGAGCTGACAAATTGTCATGTCCCAACATGCAATATTTGTATATTATACAGTTACCAGAATTTCTATCGAAAGCCAGACATCTTGGTCTCGGTCACAATTATTTGTTATTGTATTGTGGAAAGGAGTCTTGGCGATTGTTTCATATATTTCTGAAGGAGACAAATCTTTCTGTTTTGGAATTCAAACAATGTACCAGTGTAGATAACCAATCATCAATACATGCAAATTCCTGGAAAACAAGAAGAGGTTTTTACAAAAATTATCCAGGATGTTTTCGAATTACAAGATGTTTGTGTTGAGTGATGAGATTAGATTATCAATAGAACTGTATTTTGCTGAATACGCTGGATCATCCAAACGATTTGTTAACTCTCTTGGCAATATGCAGTTGACGCTACAATTCATCGCATATGACGCCGAGATTGAGGTCTCATACCAGACTTGAGACGATCAACTTTCAGCTCGACAACATCATGAAACCACTAATCATCTGTCAGATAATATTTTTACGGGGTCGATACATGATATTGACGGCGACGACGTTGGATTAATCAGACTTCGATATATTTCGCCTGTACTTGTATCCTCTTGTCGACCGTGCCTGTAGTGATCAAGACAAACTGACCGAAGACAATTACAAGAGTAGGTTAGAAGGAACTAATTATTTTACTATCCTTGATCATGTTAAAGTGACATGATTTCATTAAAGGAATAGTAAACTCTACGTAAACTCGTGCTCGGCATGACAAACTTATGCCATCAGATTCCAAAAACACCCCTAGAAAAAATTAGCAAAATTCTACAGCTGAGTAAACACCGATTTATCGTTCAGACTTTAACACTTCATGATCTGCGACATGTTGAAATGACTGTGACGTTTTATGTAGATGGCGCTGCGACAAAAATCCCGATGTCATCCGGGCTCTATCCCATAAGGTAAAGCATTGAACAACAACAACAGCAGCATTAGCAGCGTTTCTTCGGGTGATGTGAGCTGATATTCCTGCCTCAAAGAGAGCTCGTGAAGTTATATTCACAATGCCACATGTCAACCTGTATATCATTTCGTCATTCATATATCACGATCCTCATAATCGTCTCAGAGCATCCCATTTTTTCTATACTAATGATTGTTCTCAAGTATAGATAATACATTATCTCTTCTCCGGAGGCATGTACCTAAAGTGCCTGTCTGAATTACCACATCGAGTCTGTAGTTCGTGCGTTATTAATGAGTATACGCCATGTCCCTTGAACCTCAAGACTTACTGATACTACCAATCAAATGAAATCCTTGTTTTACTATATGAACTCAATAGCTGGCATGTTTTTGCTAAATAAAATTATAATTCTGGCAGCTAGGAAGAACCGTCAATACTAATCCGGGAATCCTATTCAGTGACCTCGGCGACATTGAGATACTAGTAGTACAGGAGGGACATAAATGTATTGGGCAGCTGTATGTTTTCAGGTATGCGATGATCCGTCCCCCACACGTCGATTACCTAGAAATTCCTCATTTGTGGGGATATTGTTAGGTGTTCTGCCCCATACCTGTCGCACATAGAAGTAACTATCCTGGTTGTCTGCTCCATACAATCCCCACATATAAGTACTTGCTCTGCAAATTCGCCATTGCGGAGATATTGTGAGCTGGTTGCCCAATACAATCCCCACGTGCGAATAACTGCCCCGCAATTTCCCCATTAATGGGGATATTGTGGGGTGGTCTGCCCCATACCATCCCTATGTATGAGTAACTACCCTGCAAAGTCCACATGTGGGGATATTGTGGGGTGGTCTGCCCTATACCATCCCCACATACGAGTGACTACCCTGTAAATATACACACTTGGTGGGATATTGTGGGTTGGTATGACCCATACCATCCCCACATACGAATAACTGCCAAGCAGTTACTAGATCTTGTGTAAAGTGTGTTTATTTCAATTAAAGTTACAACAATGTTATACTAACAAACGTCTTTATCTTTCATCAAAGTTGGTGATAACTACATAACATGAAGTATTTCGATTAAAGATAGAGATAGATAGAGAACTGCTGTTAAATTTCTGATCTGGCTCTTGAATTGAAAATATTTCAAAATAACGGATATATCGCATTGATCTTTTTGTGCAACGGCTACATCCCCTTTACATCAGGCTACGTGCCAATTATTTTCGTTTAAGCTCCCCCCTCTTTCCTTTTGGCAACCATAACGAAAACACTTTGGAAGTCCGCAGTGATACTTTTTACTTCCGATGACGGTTGGAAGTCCCGCCATATCTCTATATCAAATCCCGCTTCAGTCCAAACTTTGTATAAACCCTCTTTCGTTATGTATATAACATTGAACTTCACTCCGTTCACTACATAGTAGGACTCTTTCAAATGGTCTACCATTATGAACCACCCGCCTGGCCTGAGTAACCAGGAAACGCTCTTGGCAATCTGACAATGCTCCTCGAGAGTGTGCGGTACTGCGAGTAGACAAAACGAAGAGGTAATTGCGTCAAACTGCTTAGAGAACCTCGACTTGATGGGGCTGACGTCTCGTACGTCACAAAATATAACTCCTTTGATTTTCTTCAAGGCATCATCTTGCAGCTGCTGCCACGTCTGTCTGTAAAGGTAGAATTTGTCGGTTTTACGATAAATACACTTAGTCCTGAGGCCACTATAATAACAAATATCAAGTCTCTTAAACTAGTTCTGTTCGACTCCCAAGATTTTTTGCTTTTCAGTCCTAGTCCTAAACGATGTATCAATGTTGAATATAACGAAAAAAGAGCGATGTACATTCTTTGAAAATTATTCTCCGTTGTGGGTCACACAATAAAATCAGATGGGATGAATTCTGACAAAATTTTGTGCATTTTATCTTATATTCTCAACGCATGAAACGCAATGTATATTCCTAAAAATTTAGTCAAAATTTGGTTTAACTGAAAATCATTTCCAGTGCTTGACGTTAAACCCTATTCACTCACTCACTCACTCACTCACTCACTCTGCAGTGGAAATGAGGTCCTTTGATAAGGTTTCAGTGAAGTCGTGCTGAAGATCGTAATCTCGTGCGAGACCCGAATTCAAAATTGAAATATGGGGAGACAGTCAAAACCGTCAAAAGACATCGCTCCATATTTGACTGTTTGCCTCACCAGTCCACGCGACATGAATACTTTTCGTCTTGGCAATGGGATGTGTCACGTGAACGCGAGTATTGGTAACATATGAAATGAAACCAAGGTCCTCAGACTCCTTTAACAAATGGATAAATGAGTCCGTCATTCAGTACTCAGCCGCCGTCCATGAAAGAATTTCCGCGTCCATAACCCAAAGACCTAATTCGTATAATAGCGTTAGCACCAAATTAGGAGAATAAATCATAGCATACATAAACCTAGGCTAATTTCCTGCAAGAGAGAAGCGGTCAACAGTTTTCAATGATGCCGACAAGACATCACGATGTTCCAAAAATATCAAACTGGTATCGTTGATCGCTGATTGTTAATCCATATGATTTTTATTGTTAAGTCGTTATCTAGAGTATGATGTATCTCAGTCACGCTTTGATTGTACCTGTTCATGTGACTACCATGGGGATCATACGGCCCCTAGCTCCGGTTTAAGCGGAATTAGACACAAGTTACGAAACGTACCGCCATCGATCTTACAAGCTACGCTCGCATTTTGCTATCCGCATACGATATGTATCGCCAAATTTGAAAAACTTTGAGTGGAGGCGCTTGATGATATAGCCAAGTTTTTGCAATAATTTTGCCTGATGTTGATTAAAATCGTCACGTTTAACACAGGATCTAGCAAATGCTACTAGGCGAGATATGTATACGTCATATGCAGATCCCTCTCGTATACTACTGTCCAGATAGGGACAGTTTACGATGTCGAAATTGTAATCATCTCTTTTGTCATAAAGTCGACGAGTGAGAATTACAACACATATAAGGGAAGTGGGAAGAGGTACCGACATACTGACTGAATCACATGACTTCACAGTATAGTCTCCCGGTTAAACTATTCTAAAGCACATACCAAGAATCTAACGATTCGTGATATGTGTTGTATCTCAGGTACGCTTTTATTGTATCTGTTCATGTGGCAACTTGGATGATATGACCACACGGCCCCTAGCACCGGCATAAGCGGTATTAGATACAAATCTAGAGAGGCCCGCTTCATTTTTATAGATATATAGATCTAAATATGATGACCCTGTAGAGCTATCTGTAGTTTCCTTCAAATCCAGTGAAGGTGGATATATATTTGTCTATATATCGTTTCGCGAATGAGGAAAAACGGACTTTGAATTATCTGTTTTTGAAGAGAACAGATATAGGTTAGCCAAAAGGGGTGCACAGTTAATACCTATTGCAATACCTGTATGCTGTTGATATATTGTATTGCCAAATTTCACATAGATATTATTAATGAAAAATTCAAGCAGCTCAATGAACAAAGAAACATCCCATTACAAGCGTCTGGTCCGTCATTCATAATTCAACCGTCGTCCATAGAAGAATATCCGCGTCCATAATCCAAAGACCTATTCCGTAGTCAAAAGTCAATCACAGTATACAGGAACATAGGCTAGTTTCCTGCAATAGGGAAACGGTCAACAGTTTTCAATGATGCCCGGAAGACATCATGACGTTTCAAAAATATCAAATTCGTATCGCTGATAAATATTCTCAATCCATAATATTCGTTGTAAAGTCGTCATCTAGAGAGTGATGTATCTCAGTCACGTTTTGATAGTGCCTGTTCATATGAGCATCATGAGGATTTTGAAGTGCATGGGTTCATATGGCCCCTAGCCCCGGGTTAAGCGGAATTATCCACAAGTTATGAAACGTAACCCCATAGATGTTGCACGCTACGCTCGTATTTTGCTATCAGCATGCGATATGTATCGCCAAATTTGCGAAACTTTGATTGGAGGAGCTTAGTGGTACAGCCTTGTTTTATAAGTTTCTGCAATAATGTTCTGTGACATTGATTAAAATCGTCACATTTAACACAGAATCTAGCAAATGCTACTAGGCGAAATATGTATACGCCATATGCAGGTCCCACTGGAATATTACCAGAAAGGGATAGTTTACGATGTCGAAATTGTAATCATGTCTTTTGTCATAAAGTCGACGAGAGAGAAGGCCCGCTTCATTTTTATATAGCTATAGGTCTAAATATGATTTGCCTGTAGGGCTATCAGTAGTTTCCTGCAAATCCAGTGAAGGTGGATATATATCCTCCTTCACTTCGTCATTTATATAGCGATTATCCACAGCGAGAAGATCGTCTATATAGCGTTTGGTGAATGAGAAGGAACGGATACAGGTGAGCCAGATATAGGTGAGCCAACAGGGGTGCACAATTAGTACCCATTGGAATACCTATATGCCGTTGATATATTGTGTTGCCAAATTTCACATAGATATTTTTAATAAGAAATTGTGGGAAGTTGATGCTCGGTCGACATCGGGCCTGACAGACTAGTCTCTTGTGTTTAATGCCGTCATTTTTATCTGGACTTTTCGGCTCACCAATCCCTAGTGTACGAGTTTTCACAGAGACCCAGCTCACCAATTACCAATATACGAGTTGTCAGAGCATTTCCATCATAGCTCTCTGGATTTGTATCTAATACCACTTATGACGGTGCTAGGGGCCGTGTGGTCATGTCATCCAAGTTGCCACATGAACAGATACAATAAAAGCGTACCTGAGATACAACACATATCACGAATCGTTAGATTCTTGGTATGTGCTTTAGAATACGTTAACCAGAAAACTATACCGTGAAGTCATGTGGCTCTGTCAGTATGTCGGCACATCTTCCCACTTCCCTTATATGTGCTGTAATTCAAGCAACTCTATAAACAAAGAAACATCCCATGAACCATATCTCTTGTATGTAGTAGAGCGAAAGAATACTTTATTGCTTCTGACATTAATATATCGACGATCAGTTTTCTTGAACATCGATACTATTAAAGAACTGAAACGGTCAATAAGGTCCTGATGAGGGATTGTAGTACAGAGATTCGAGAATTTCCATGTGGATACCTGGCTGTAGGGTACTTGTTCCTTCGAGTTGATTTTAGGTTAACGGATAAAATCAGTCCTCCCCCCGCCTCCCCCCCCCCCTCAGAAAGATGCAATGTCTGATAATGCTAGTTTAAAGGATACAATCAACACCCCTCAGGATGAGGCAAGGTCTGATATATGCTGAAGGTTAAATGATATATCGCCCCCTTAGAATGATGCTGAAGTTCTGATACATTCCAGGTTAAAAGAAACACTCAATCAATTCAGAATGATGCAAGGTCTGATGCACGCCATAACCTATAGTTTTGATAGAACATTTCGGTCAGACTATAATAAAATGTTCATGACTGATTCATGAATATTTACTACAAATTGAAGAGACTCCTATGTGTATTACATGTAATGAAACTTTGCTGAACACGACGTTAAATTTAATTCTCGCTCTCTTTGACCGCTTGTAAATCTTTGAGAGATTTCTGTTTGCTTAAGAGCGTTCGTAATCTAGATCATCCAACTGCAGTGAAATTCAAATAGTGTACCATTTCAGATGATCTATCGTTAATCTGTACAAATTTCTTGGGACGTTAATGCGAATGAAAATGATTTTTCATTCTAAAAGTGACGATGGTAATGATTTCGAATTTAAAAACTGTATGAGATCCAATTGCTGCCATTTAGTTTTCCTCAGTGTGCTGTCTTTCTACCTCCAACTTTACATACTGACATATCACCACGGTATGCTGGTCACTTAGGCTTCAAACCCATAAATCAAGTAATTACATCATTCCAACTGCTGTAGTAGGTGTAGATACATACTATTATCCGTGTATAACATTTCATGTGCATGGTGAAGCTATCTGCTATCACGAGGCAATCATGATCAAGGCGATTAATAAAACACAATTGTGTTTGTAATGATATATCTCTTGTCTGGTCGCAGATGTACATTGATTGTTCACACAGAGAAATTCTTCAAATCGGTACCAGTATGATAAGGAATGTCTCAAGGAAAACACTTGATGCGAAAGGGAAAATACTGTACTGACATGTATCCACGTGGAAATTCACGACTCTATACTACAATCACTCATCAGGAGCTTATCGACCGTCTTAGTTCATTAATAGTATCGGTGTTCATGAAAACTGATCGCCGATATATTAATGCCAGAAGTCATAAAACATTCTTGCGCTCTACTACATACAAGGGATATAATTCATTGGACGTTTCTTTGCTTATATATTTGCTTGAATCTCTCATTAATAATATCTATGTGAAATTTGGAAAACAATATATCAACAGCAAATATGTATTCCAATGGGTATTAATTGTGCACTCATTTTGGCTGGCCTATTTCTGTTCTCATAAATACGACTATATGCAGGTGCTTTCAAAAACAGATCCTTTCCAAGCCCGTTCCTTCACATTCACCAGTCTATATAGACGATCTTCTCGCCGTTGATAATCGCTATATAATTGATATATATCCACCTTCACTAGATTTGAAGGAAACTACAGATGGCATTAACGGCACACCATATTTAGACCTATATCTCTATAAAAATTAAGCGGGACTTCTCTCTCGTACACTTTACGACAAAAGAGATGATTACAATTTCGACATCGTAATATTATCTGGACAGTAATATTTCAGTGATACGTGCATATGGCGTATACCCGGCACATATCTCGCCTAGTAGGATTTCCAAGATCCTGTGTTAAATGTGACAAAAAACATTATTGCAGAACTCTATGAATCAGGGATATACCACCAAGCGCCTCCATGCAAAGTTTCTCAAATTTGCTAATAGCAAAATACGAGCTCAGCGTTCAAGATCTATGGCGTTACGTTTCGCAACGTTTAACCCGGGGTTAGGGGCCGTATGAACCAATGTACTTCAAGATCCTCACGTGACTGAGATACATCAAAACCCAGATAACGACTTGACAACGAAAATTATATAGATTAAGGATACTGATCAGCGATAATTGATATTTGATATTTTTGGGACATCATGATGTCTTGCCGGCATCATTGAAAACTGTTGACCGCTTCTCTCTTCCAGGAAACAAGCCCATCTTTATGTATACTAGTACTTATTTTTTTTAATTTCGTACAAATGCTATTATATGAATTAGATCTTCGGACTATATAGACGACGGCTGAATATTGAATGACAGACTAGACACTTGTATGATACCGTATAATACCATCGTACAGTAATTATATTATTAATCCAAGCTGTATTTTTCTATACACTGATTCACAGATAAACTGCATATTTAATTTGATATCTACATGTACACTCGCAGATTTGCCAATTACAATACAAATTTGCAAATTTACAATGCAAATTTTGAATAATAAAGTTAACCGCGTATAAACTCACCCGTTGCCATCTTTTGCGACAACATATTTGAAGAAGTCCGAGTAATCGTGGTAACTAGGGTCCGTGCATCATTTCTCCAACAGTATCCTGTTGTCCTCGAGAAAGTCGCTGAGGTAGACGTTGTTGAAATGATAGGATGGGATGATGATATTAGAGATGGTAGGACCAGTACCGATATCCAGCAGTGCTTCACCCCTGATGGTGCCTGTAACAATGGAAGTTTTGCTTGTCGGATAAATTTTTCCAGATAACGATAATGTATGTGCAACGATAATGTGTTATCAATGTGTTAACCCTATCTGGTCTGGGCTTTTTGGGACGTATCCTGGCCTGGGGGGGGGGGAATTGGCGAATTATTTTTCTTACCCCTTGAGCTAGGGGACTGAAACTTACCACATCATAGCCTTGGGCCAACCTCTACCAGAAAATCTAAAAAAATTCAAGATGGCCGCTTCGATGACGTCACAGTGACAGTCATATTCCAAAACGGCATTTTTTGGTCGATTTTCCGGTCAGATTCTCGATTTTTTTATTTATGCAATTTCTCCGCAAAAACTGCATGATAAATTAGTAAATATTAATTTGATGTGAAATAAAATAGTTTTTGTCCACTTTTGATCGCGGAAAAGCAGAAATTTTAAAGAAATATGACCCCAAAAAAGCACTTTTCTGGTACCCCGCGTGGTCGACATCTTGAATTTACCCGTGATCCTCTGCTCGGGGGGTCATGCAAATAGGATCAAAATGACCCCAATATGATAAACGATAAAGTCACGGAGTTTCAGTTCTCCATGTTTGTCGTTCCGGAAATAGCGCAGAAAGTTTGGTAGGGAGGCCATTTCGACCCCGCAAGCCAGGTAGGGTGAACCGATATTTCAATTAATGATAAAACCCATACATATCCTGGTATTTCACATCCGCAAAAGTGATATATACATTTATCACATTCAGAGTAAATGGTATAGATTTAACTAGTTAATTGCTCTAGTGCATCAAACCGTATTGCAAGTCTCATTTGGCCACATTTGGTAGACCAATTGAGATTTTCCTTACATCAATGCTATCGAGGACGCGCGTGCCCATGTACCAAAGCAGTCATGGACGCTCGTGCAACACCTGTAGACAAAGACTGTTTCAAACGAATTTGTCTGCGCAAGTTTGTATGCGCGAGTACCGTCACTGTCTGCACTTGACTGAATATCATTTTCACTGCCTGAACCAATGGTTAAATGAGTCTGAATTCAGCCTACCGCTGAAAGTTGAAAGTTGAAAGTTGAAAAAGGTAAATTGTGTATTTACGGACGAAGACAGTAAGTATTTTATCATCGGAATCTTTATCTACCACATGAACATTTCATCCAGTTTATTGTTTATCACGGGAATGAAAAGGAATCAAATTTTAAATCTGCCGGGAAAATATGGAATTTACTGGACGAATATATCTCGTATAGTACACCCGGAGTCAAAGGGCGCACGCGCTGCATTCCTTTACAACGACCAGGTGTTCGCCTGCAGAATGGCGCAAGATGGAGGAAGGTGAAATCAACGTATCCATCATACGTAAAGGAAGTTGCATAAGAGCATACACTACACACGAGAAACAAACTGAAAACAGACTTAAAAAATGCTTTCTCAACCCGTCCTACCCGCCGAGCTTGTGCGGACCGCACTCAGACGTGTTAATCATAGTCCGCCCGATTTTTAGTTGATTTTGGTTTGATTTGGTCAGATAAAAACATAATCTCATCAATTGTAATGCAGTGATGATTAATCTGTAGGCCTATTCATGAAATCACAGCTCAAATTTTCCAGCGCTCCGAATCTTTCTCCGAAAACGGTTGAGTGACAGCTGCCTTTCACAGCAGTATGAAACTTGCAACTTCCTCACGTGCTACATTCATTCACGTAATGTTAGCCCCGCCTCCCCCTACAATGACGCTGAATGCAAGTAAAAATTCGCTAGACCTACATGTACTAACATGGTCACAGAAAAGTCTAGAAAATAAGAGTGGCCAACCAAGGAAGGCTTTGAGATATGATATATTCGTTATACGTCGACCTTGCGGGGTAATAAGGGAGTCGATTTGGTTTCTCTCGCCATATTTTTCGAGGCGCAGACGAAGAAAAGTATGACGAGAGAAAAAAAACGAGAGAAAATCTCATCCGGAAACCCGCAAGGGCGACGTATAACTAATAGTATTGCTTCCGATGAGTATTTATTTCTCATCTTGAAACGCAATTCTTTCGTACAACTTGTTCCAGTGAGGTTATCTTTACCATTTTTTTTCTTCAAAAATGTCACCAACCGGTATCACTCGAGGTGGCCAATGCTAGTTATGGTTTTTGAGGAGATATATGTCTGTAGACTTTATCCACGTGTGACAACCGTTTCATATCGGTTGCTTCAGGGTGGCATAATACACTTTCTCAACTCTGCCAATGTCCTTGTTCCGAACGCAAACTTTGGGGGAGAGGGAGTGGGGTATGGTTCTTCAGATATATATATGACATTTCTGTCGCTAGAGAACCGGACAATTTTTTGCAATTTGAGCACAGGTCCTTGTCAATACCGACGGTCACGGATGTACAAAGGGAAGCAACTTTACCAACGTCACGGCAGAGGGCGTGACTGCTTGGGGGTCAGATCGAAGATTGTTAACATGGTGGATCAAAGGAAATTGACGCAAAACGGTTTCCAGTTCGATAAATGGGCGGTCAAAATGAAATTAAAACAGATGTACTGCAGAGTGACTATCCTAACATATTGAGACACACGAGGCGCTCTTGTTGTATGATGTAAGATATATTTCTAGTCCAAATGAATTGAAGAATCTGGTATGTTCTTCTGTGACGTTGATCATTCGCTATGACGTTGCAACAATCCATATTGTGATGACGCCACTCGCGATACGATTATTGGCGGTCCAAATAACAAACGTCACAAGAGAACGTCATAATACAAATGTATCAAAATGTATATATTCGTAGCGTCGCAAGCTATCGTATGGCTGCAGGATAAATCTGACCCCCTCTGCACTCCGCCCTCTACCGGTATGTCAGCAAAGTTGTTCCCCTTTACGTCTCCGTGACCGTCGGTATTGAATCAAGATAAGAACTTCATATAGCCATTTAATGACGTCAAATTGGTAGTTATATCACACTTTATTAACCCTATCTCGACCCCAAATTTCGGGGTAGGTATGATTCCTTCGAAATTTTTATTATTCGTGTTGTTAGAGAACTTGAACTGTATATATAGTTCCTCGTCTACCGATACCTGCTAACGAAATTTCAAATGATCACAGTGACATAACGTGGAAATTTAATTTTTCAGTTTGTTTTCAGTTTGTTTTTCCAATTTTGCTGGAGTAACTTGAGGTGGCAGATTCGGTTCACATTTTGCTAGAGGTATTTAGAAGAATGTTATTCACGTGTGACAGCCGTTATATAATGGTAGCTTAAGGGGTTTTATACTAAATTTTCTGAACCCTACCTCCTCCTGTACTCTAACCTGAAATTTGTAGGAACAGTATGGTCTTCCCGATGTTGCCATTATGGTTACGGAGCTATAAAGTACCAACATTTATTCCCATGACCTCTTTTATGGAAGCATCTATTGAAATTTCTTCTGATGCTGTGATGACGTCATCGTGACGTAATAAAGATGAAGAGCAGTTATTGGTCGAATTTGTTCTATTTTCACATTTGTACTTGGACGAAATAAAGTAGTAAGCCCTGTAATGTGTTTCAAGAGATATTCCCTTTGCAAATATTACACATATGTGATAATCTCTAATAATCTATTCTTTTACCAAATTATAAGCGTCTGGACCGCCATTCATAATTCAGCCGTCGTCTATTAAAGAATATCCGCGTCCATAATCCAAAGACCCATTCCATATTCCATATAACAGTATTAGCGCCAAATTCAAAAGACAATCATAGTATACATAAACATAGGCTAGTTTCCTTCAAGAGAGAAGCGTTCAGCAGTTTTCAATGATGCCGGCAAGACATCATGATGTTCCAAAAATATCAAATCCGTATCGCTGATCAGTATTCTTAATCCATAATATTCGTTGTAAAGTCGTCATCTAGAGAATGATGTATCTCAGTCACGCTTTCATTGTGACTGTTCATATGAGCACCATGAGGATCTGGAAGTACATGGGTTCATACGGCCCCTAGCCCCGCTGAAAGGTACAGCATATTGTCACTCTTTTTGTCATGAGAAAATGATGGCCACTTAGAATTGGCAGTTATTTTGAGAACGTGACCATTAATTGCCTTCTTTGAGACCGAAAGTTAATCTAGGAAAGATCAACCTGGCATCTCATCAATTATATGATTTTGTCACACAAACCAGATCATCCTCCAGGTTGTACCACCTTATAGCTAGAAGTTTTCAATACCTGTAATGTGAAGACCTAAAGACATGAAAGGTACTGAAGACACTATTGCGTTTGAGCAACAAATTATCCCATGAATGTTACTGGGAGTTGCTCAAATACATAGGCAATTGCCTGCTATGAAGATTACAATAATAGCTCATTGTCTCAAAAATACAGAGTAGACCTACTGTGGAACCTGATGGTGGAAAGACATCTCGGATTCCAACAAAGTGACACACAGTTGAATGTAACTTCTGTCCGAATAAAAATGATTATATTAAGGGACCCATGCAGGATTGGTAAAATGCACTTGGCTTGGTGCCAATACTCAATTGTGAAATGTTTCAATCCGGAGTGAAATTTTGTGAACGGGTTGTGGCCATACTCAACATGGATGGTTGCTGAAAGGCAGTGTCATAGATCCTGCTATCGTCTTTAGTGGAACATGCTAACGTTGATGCATTAGGCCTAGATCGTAAGATGCAGAGACAGGTTATTCTCGGTTTAATGACAATGCTCAGAATTTAGTTCAGTCATTCCAATGCAATAATGATTATATAATTTGCTTCCAAATTAGGCACAGACGTACTCAAGCATAACAAGATAGCTGTTTTATGCAAGGAGAATTGGCAACCATCTGTAATGATACTGGTATTAAAAACTTCATTAGTTTCATATAATCAAACCTTTATAGTCCCAGATACTGTTGTAGTTGTGTGAACGGAGTATCGATGGGCCTCATGTGACTTTCAGTTATTTGGGAATTGATCTAGTTTAACGTTGAATGCTCAAATTGGTCGTATTTTAAGACCTCCGTACAGTCTCAACATTACAGCTGACAACTGTCGTTCACGAAATAGTTAATGTTTGATATCCATTTTGCATCACATACCATGCGATTAAGGGATTACAAATGATTTCATCCTGACTGGACAGGTCAGACGAATTTCTTTGAATCGAATAGCTCTCACCAGACTTGTTCGTGTTGTGGTTTTGATAGGTCAGTCTTCTAGCGGCCCTTTGTTCCACCCACTGACTTTATTCTATTCAATACCACACCCCAAACCAGCGGTAAAGTAACCTGGGCTTATATAGATTGACAACTTTACCCGAACATCGCCTGTGCTGGTTTTGGCACATGCTCGTACGGTCTTTCACTGTGATTTTGAATTCTTTCTTCACACACTTTCACGTTCTCAAGTTGGGATGAGATATTACCAAGTTTCTTGCATGAATTTGGTGTGATCACGTCATAGTGCATATTCGCTATTGCTCAGTTTCTATCAACAATCACCAACTCTATTGCAATGTATGCTCCATGCCGCGTAGAAATTGGCAACACAAAATAGTAAAAATATACCGATTGCTCCTTTTATGCAAAACGACAATCAGTTAAATTTGCCTCACTCTCTCATCGTTTGGTATTTTTACTTCTAAGAGCATACTATTATTTGAATGTATGATAAATTATTGCTTATATAATCTCTCGAATGGTGAATAACACCCAATCTTTGAACGTAAAGACGCAGAGAGAGAGAGAGGGCCTGCTTCATTTTTATAGAGATATAGGTCTAAAGCTGATGTGCCGTTAGGGCTATCTTTAGTTTCCTTCAAATCCAGTGAAAGTGAATATATATCCTTCACTGCGTCATTTATATAGCGATTATCCACAGCAAGAAGATCGCATATATCGCGTTTGGTGAATGAGAAGGAACGGGCTTTGAAATGATCGGTTTTTGAAAGCACCTGCATGTAGTCGTAATCATTAGAGAGCGGTCACAATTAGTACACATTCCTATATGCTTTTGATATAGTGTGTTGCCAAATTTCACATAGATATTATTTTTTCGAATTGAATTAAATTTTATTCAACATACAGAGAAGAATGCGTCCATATTGTCCGTATATTGACGGGAATAAAACCCTTGCGGGTTTGTTTTATCCCTAAAAATATATATGTTGTAAAACATTAAACAGCGAGGGTATAATTATATATATAAACAGATGGCGAATAGAAATAAGTAAATATAGTCTGACATTATACAGTTGTACCATTAAATATGAATTGTCCGGTAAAGGTAATAAGTACATGTATCCATGTCGGCAATACGTTAAATAATCAGATATAACAAATAATGTGTACCTTTCAAATAAAATGATATTGAGTTACCGAATGTGATGATCACTCCCTGTTGCGCTCATAATATTTTTCATTATTTCCCTTTTAAATAGGAATTTTGAAGTAATGTACTTTAAATTAGCTGGGAGAATGTTCCAGACACGTGGGCCTTTCAATTTCAAACTATAGAAAGAGAGTTGGGATGGACAAGATGTTGTGAACAGACTGGTTGGAAAGTGGTGTACAGTGGATTGTTTTGTAAAGTAATTATGATACGCAATAGGAAGTAAAACATTATGGAGGATAAATTTATGGACAAATATTAAGGTGAGGTAATCGTTCATTTTTCGTATTGGTAATATATTAGTCTGTTTGAATATAGGTTGAGTATGGGAGTATTCGTCGCTAAAGTTAATGATTCGAATTAGTCTTTTCTGTAATAAGACTAGTGGATGAAGATGGGAGGAGTAAGTATTGAACCAACACACATTACAATAAGAAATATAGGAGTAAAATAAAGAATAATAAAGAGTCAGTAATGTTTGCTTGGTTAGGCAAAATACAATTATATTTCTAGACAGTTTTGAACATAGCTGATCTATATGCGTTTTCCAATTCAGTCTATCATTGAAGAATATTCCTAGAAATTTGTAACTGTCTACGTGTTCGATGTCTTGGCCTGAGAGGGAAAGTTTAGGAAGATTGGATGCTGATTTTCCAGTTGGTTTGATAATCATGTATTTCGTTTTTTTTATATTCAATGACAGTTTATTACAGGAGAACCAATCTTGAAGCTTGATTAGTTCATCAGACATTGTTTTGATTAGAATAGATGGATCGGGGTTAGAGTATGTGGCGCCTGTATCGTCAGCAAACAATATAATAGTAAGAACAGTGGAAACTTTGAGAATATCATTAATCAAAAAGAGAAGAGGATCAAGTATCGAGCCCCGAGGCACACCACAGGAAATTGCATGATGCTCAGATAGATACACATTGATATCGAAAAGTTAAGTAACTACGAAACCAGTCATTTACCTTTTCCCTAAAACCGTAATTTTGAGGTTTGTGCAAAAGTATTTCGTGGTTGACTGTATCAAAAGCTTTGGATAAGTCCAAAAACGTGATAATACTATATTTCTTTGAATCTTTTGTATTGATTATCTGGTCGTATAGAGACAATACAGCTAGAGAGATTGAGTGGTTCGCACGAAATTCGTACTGACTGGGACAAATTATGCTGTTTTCTTCCAGAAACGAATTTGTCCTTGTGGCGACAAGCTTTTCTAGTATCTTACTTAAAGCTGACATGACCTTATTTAATGCACGAATGGTAGCGAAAAAAAAATATATCTACAGATTGTAGCTCGCGTTGAATAATACCCGCCGGAACTAATCCGTGACGAGTTTACGACGCCATTCTGCCAATTTCTCAGCCGAGTACAGTTGCTTCCACCGCATATATAAAGCTCGAGTTGGCCCAGGACCTTGCCAGTCTGAACTGACACTCGAACTGTGCACATCGTATTTATGCTGTCGTAATCACCAGCCCAAATTCGAGCTTCATGAACATCATATTATATCACATTCATTCGCAAACATTATAAATATATCTGAGAAAAAGTGGGTAATAAAATGAAGGATCTGACAACTCAAACACGATTTAGACATACCGTTCAGTATTTCCTCAACACAATGAAACTTGTTGGTCCCGTCACCAGTTTCTACAGCATTGTATTTCAACTTACCTCACTCGACGACTCGGTAAAGAGGGCGCACGAAGAGACTTGATAATTCTTGAGGCTCTATATGATGCACTCCACATGCGATCTTTTTTTCCAATTTTCCGATATAATGATACTGCTCCAGGCCCACCCATGTTTACTGTGCCAAGGAGGGAATGCGAGATTTGCTGTTGCCATTGGAAACTAATTTTGCAAAACGGAATGGCAAATTCCTAAATACTGAGTTACAAATTGAGAGCCCTTATTGCAAGTGTCAGCCCGTATGTATTTTAACCTATCCACCAGTTGTATAGAAAGGTGAAATCTCTCAACATTCGTGGTTGGGAAATCTTGGGTAACTGACCTCTAACCCTTGACCTCGAGTTGCTATGACAACTTGAAGCGGTCACTTCCGGTGACGCGAAAATTAGGACTAAAGAACTGGCCGCAGATCTCGGTAAATATCGGGAAAAACGGACTTCACATCTAATCAAATAGGTCTAGATAAACCATTCTATGTCCATATGGGATGTACAGGGTTTCCTATTGAAGCGTTCTTCGAGTGTACTTCGAGTCAGGTTACCTGGGTGGATGCAAAATGGGATTCCGGACACAAATTCTGAATAATGGATATTACAGGACATGTCGCCAGGAATGGCGGACATTTCATCTATTTGTCTAAGGGTTGTAGTCAGCAGGGTATGGTGAATCTGCCTAGCCTGACAGGTTACCACCTCCTGCATGTTATCGGAGTTGCAGAATTAGATGTGACTGAATGATGGGGCTAGGTACTAATGAGTGAGCCAGTGAGTGAATCGTGCCCAGCGCACGTCTCAGCGCAGTGTCTGCAACGATGAGATCTCTACACTCATAAACCCAACCATATCTAGCATCTTGTGTCTTATCACCTTGACGCAATCAAATTAGAGAAAGAAGGATGAACAACAACAACAACAACAATTAGCATTTTGTGTTTACACAACAAGCACGTTGTGTATTACACATTTTGTTTATTCCCTACATCATCACTTGGCAACGCGATGGGTGCGTTTACAATTCGCCTATGCTATTGTAAGTGTATCGGACGCACCCTCTGTCATTTCTGCTCTTGTCCGTGTGAAAGGACCCTCCATTCGTTCTGGTCTATCTCTACGCGCCTTCGGACAGCCCAGAGTACTGTAATGCCAACATATCCTGGAACTGCTGTTCAATGCCCAATCGTCAAAGAATGTGTCAGTCTATAGCCACTGAACTCAGTAGCTCCGAACGTGACCTCTGACATAGCGGATTTCTGGGAGCGGAAATGGGAACACGTTCATTACACAATAAATTGCGACCGAATCGCTCGATTATCAAAGGCGCTATTTCGTAGACGGCTCACTACCTGATTGCGATACGCTCCCCATGGGATGCTCTTTGTTCGTTCCATGTGAAAGGCAAAGTGCCGCCAATGCGGAGATAGTCGAACGTGAGAGTGTGCATGTGTGTGCGATGATGTTATGACGTTAGGACGTTCAGACGAGCGTACTGCGAAACGATGGGCATTGACGCGCGTCACTACGTTTTGTTGATGGTTCATTCTATAGGATATCACGTGATCATTCAGACGATTCAGATCTTTTGAGCTGTCTGTCTATGGCGTTGGGATGCTAATATAGGTGTTTTCAGGCCATTACTGTGTTGCGTCTATAAAAGCAATCATAACGTTCACCAGGCGTTACGATATGATGCCACACCAGAATAATATACATGGGCACGGACAAGCCGACGCAGACAACGAGAGCGTATCGGCGGACACTGACAGTCTATTGACTGATACTGCGACCCTACCAACTGACAACCAGACTGAAAGCTTGGCCGATGATAAGAAAACTACTTTCCAGGGAATGAAACCCAACATTAATATGGTGGTAGAAAACGATGCCAACGTACTGACAAGAAGTCGTATGACACCACAGACAAATATACGTAGTGTATATTTATAAAACCGCCAGAAGAACCAAAAGAGATTCCTTTGATTTTGTATCGTACTCAACTCTGAGTGAGGAAGACTAGGAATCTACCTTATTATATCAGGTCGACAGTTACGTTATCCGAAATGGCCACGACAACCGCTTCAATTCGAGATCCTGTATGACCTAAATGGACCCAATATTGTGCATATAGGCCATTTTTCCGAATTTTTCAAATGTCCTGCTGTCTTTGAAGTCAATCGATGGTCAAAGGTCAAGGGTCATTTTCGCTTCATTCATCCACCCCGATTTCTCAACCAGAAATACTGAGAGATTTCACATTTCTATACTACTGATGGATGAGTTAAAAATGGACGGGATGACAATCAGAACAAAAGTCCCTTTCAGTTTGTATCTTCGTCTTTAGGAATTTGCAATTGGGTATGTGCAGGCCTGATTAGTAAGACAAAAATATGAAAAACTCTTACTTTGGAATGAACTTTCCGAATTGCACAGCGCAATCGAAGTGCACCATGCAGAGCCTCAATAATCATGAAATGAATGAAGGGTAGTCCCTTCGTGTCCACCCTTTGGCGAGGGAGGTAAACTGATATGCAATGCTGGAGAAGTCTGTGACCGGATAAACATGTGTCTTTGTTTTGAGCATAGAGCGAACTATAGACAGGTGATCCATGGTTTGAGGAAAATCCCACTGGTATGTGTGAATCGTGTTTGAATAGCCATATCCAAAATTATATTACCAAGTTTTTTCACGATGTATTTTATTGAGTGTGAATTAGTTGGTTATAGAATATGATGCACACAGTTCGAATTTGGGCTGGTGACAACAACGACAGCATAAATATGATGTGGACTGTTCGAGAGTCGGTTCAGACTGGTAAGGTCCTGGGCCAACTCCAGCTTTATATATGCGGTGGAAGCAACTGTACTCGGATGCGAAGTTGGCAGAATGGCGTCGTAAACTTGTCACTTTCATATGGATTTGTTCCGGCGGGTATTATTCAACGCGGGCTATAATCTGTGGATATTTTTTTTTCGCTACCATTCGTTCATTAAATAAGGTCATGTCAGCTTTAAACAGGGTAAAACAGATCTGGGCTTATAGTTTGCTATAGAGTTAATGTCGCCAGATTTAAAAAGAGGGGTCACTTTGGCAATTTTCAGATGACTAGGAATTATACCTGACTGGAAAGATAAGTTAATAATAAAAGATAATGGAAAGGCAATATGTTGAGAAACGACTATGATTATGATTAGTGACATACCGACTTCATCGGTTCCTGGTGAACCATTTTTCAGTTGAGAAATGGCATTAAAGGTCAACCCAAACGGAATTTTTTTTGGTCTAAAAATCCTTAAAAATCATAGTTGATACTTCACTTTGTATGAAAAAAATATTGAAAAAATTCTAATCCGATCAGAAACACACGTAATATGGGAGCAAAGTGGGCTTTTTCACACTTTCACAGCTGGGTTAATGACGTCACGCAGGGCAATTGCCTGAGAAAAAATAGTGGATAACATGGAAAGCGAGTGCAGTCAGAGCTCCGATTCAGATGTCCATTCGAGCGATATCAGCTCCTTAGATGGAAATATTTTTCGCCAAGAAGATGAAATAGACATAGAGGAGGATGATGACGGGCAAAATAACAGTTGTTTGAAGACCAACGACGGAATTCAGCCCTATCAATTTGAGCCGTACGGCTCCGACTCTGACAGTGACAACCATTCTGACAACGTGGAACTCGACGACGACAGGATTCAGAGAGGTCGTTTGTTGAATACAGATTGGATTGCAACTTGACTGGAAACTTTATTATCGTCATCTATAAGACCAAATGTCCTTATATTTCAAACTGTATTGAATGTAGAACGATTCTGTGATGTAACGAACGAGCACGTTTGTATTGTTGTTGTTGTTACTGGCCGAGACGGCCTTTTCGAAGGGATAAACTCCGGGATTCGACAGAATGGACAGTAAACTGTCGATAACTCTACTGATATACGTCCGATTTGAATTCTGTTTGTTTTCCCATAATCCCCATGAAATACCAATTTCTGAATTATATAGTTTGATCAAATACTTTGGACATTCATGGCGAAAAGTAAGCCGTGGTGAGTGGGTGTCGAAACGACGTGATGGATCGGCATTCACATTTGCTCAATTTTCGACAAATTACTTCAATCAAATTGAAATCGAATGATATTCCCACAATCTCAAATGTCAAAGGATTATGAAAGTATTATTATCACTTCTGTATCTACAGCCATTCACTCCAATTGGTGTTCAGAACCAATATGTGTTCAGAAAAAAAAGGAAAAAAAAGGTGACCGGTTCGCCCGATCACTGTACGACTTTGTCGTTGTCTTATCTACATGCACTCTCACACTTGTAGGTAGACTGGACCCAGCCCCTGTTTCATAATGTATTTTAAAGGAGACAGAAAAGGAAGTAACTCTGCCTATTAAGAAATACTTGAAATAATTTTTTCATTTTTTTTAAATTTTTTTCATTTTTTTTTTTCATTTATTTACTTATCAAACGTATATATATTTAAGAAAGATCATTTTATTATTATTAAATGGTACATATGAAATAGAGACTCATCCAGTCTAACTTGTAGGTGCTCAAGCAACAAATGCCACATCATGGATAGCATTTTGAGCGTTCATCGGGGACGCGAGAGCGATCAGGGCATGTACAGCCGTCTCCCTGCCCGAGGCCTCGCTTGCAGGCAAGGTTCGTTCAGCCGATGTCCGTGGTAGATTCTCCTTGTCCGATTTCTTTGCCGTCACATTCTGATTGTTCTTAGGTTTGATAGTTGGAATAGCTGTTCTCTTTAGTTTTGGTTTGTACCCGAATTCAACTGCTACGCTGTAGAGGTCCTCGAATGATGTCATTCTGTCAAAATGTGCCGAGCAAATTATACGAGTACTGGCTCGGGCCCTCTTTCCACACCCTCGTGTTGCGTACAAATTTTGTCCAATTTGCAGCGATTTCTCGTCTTTAGGCCACAAATGAATACTAACACCGTCATCTGTAGTAAAAGTGCAACCTCCCACTACACAACGTCGCGGTATATTTAACAAATGATGCCCCGATACTCCGAAAATCTCCAGAAATCAGCAGCTACGTATGACTGTGTTATACGGCTTTAACATAGAGAATACAAGACGGCTGTCCCTCCGTGACGTCACAGCTGGAATTGACAGGAGAGCGATTTTCACCTTTCAAATGGCAATATCTCGCCAACCAGACGGCAAAAAATTATTAAAAAAATATCATTATTTTCAGAATCGAAAGGACTATTTTTTTTATATTTTTGACCTCAGATCGTTTGGGTTGACCTTTAATAACTTCCTGTGGTGTGCAAGGTGCTAAGAATAGTTCAGCACGATATGTCTCGTTGAGGTAACTATCAAAGTTCTTAGTCGTAATTGAACTTTTAGATGCTAGCTCAGAAGCGACAGTGCAAAAGTATTCGTTCATATGATTTGCTATTTCCAAAGAATCAGTGGTCTCATGGTCGTTAATGTTGACCATTTGCGATAATATCGATGTTTTTTCCCGTTGGATTAGTTCATTAATCGTTTTCCACGTGTTCTTTATATTATTGTTGTGGTCGTTAAATTTATCTTCATAATATATCTTCTTTGTGTTTTTTAATGTGTGGTTTAATGTTTCAAGTTTCAAGTTTCAAGTTTATTGCACAATCATACCGCAAGGGCTAATGGCAAGTACATACAAAACAATTTCACAAACACATATTAATTATCATTAAACAGTATAACTACAAGACAAGACAAGACAAATATATATATATATATAAATATATATATATATATATATATATATATATATATATATATATATATATAATAACACATATATACATTTTTTCAAGTTATCAGGGGATAATAATAAATTGAGAGAAGTTAAAGAATTGCACTTCATTAATAAGTTCCGCCCGGAACTCAATAAGGTGTAATCAATTCACCTCTCCCCCACCAAACCACACATATAATTGTAGTCAAGAAACCTTATTTGCCATTAGATTTGACATGTTTTTCCTATTTCATTTTCGCAACCTCATAATTAGGTAATACTTTTACCCATAATTTGAATGAATGTGGTTAGCAAATCAATGTTATCTATTATGTTCTCTCCTTAATTGGCAATAGTTTACAGTATATAACATAAACTAATATAATAAGCACGTCTAGACCAGAATGATCTCTCCTTGATTGGTATTTCTATACAGTGTATAGCAAAGATTAATGCAATAAGCATGTCGAAACCAGAAAGTTAGACCTCATACAGGTCTACACCATTGTCCATTGTATAAGCTGTTTTGGTCGATTTGATTGCTCATTGTATTTATTCTCTTGACTTATTATTATTGTTGTTATATCTTACATATCCTTTCATTAGTTCCGTTTTTGTTTATTTGTAATCTTATGCATGTGAAGTATGTCGCCAAGACCACCGTAACCATTTGTGTAAAACACACATGCATAAATAGAACCGCAATCATATTAAATTTAATAAACGATGCTTTGATAAACTGCAGTTTATACTGTGATCATTTAGTCGATATACATATATATATACACAAAGGCAGTTTCGCTGCATTTATTTACTGTATATATATACATACATACACACACACATATATACAATACTATTTATGAACCATAGATTGTAGCAAGGGTGATCTCATGTAGTTGGGAGAGATAATCTCTGGAACCCCACATACGCGAATTCCGCTATAATTTGTGGCACCTGTGACGTCATTAAAAATAAGAAACAGTCCTTTTTGGACATTTTATTAATATCTGGTATATATTGCCGGGCTGTATTGCACATAAGAATCTCGCGTGACTCATTATGTTTTGCGCATTCCATTAGGAAATGACTCTCGTCCTCAATAACACCACACCGCCGACATATCCTCTCGTCTCTGGATGTGAACGGAAAACCATACCTCCCCCTTTCAATCTGAAGGTGATGGGAACTTATTCGCAATCTTACCAAGGCAACTTTATGTTTGCGATTGGATAAATCTAGTGTTTTATTCTCTCTTCGGAAATGATGTTTGAATTGCCGATACGTTTCAAGTTTCGGGGATGTTACTTCCCACTTGATTTTGTAGTCCGAAATAAGAGTTTTCTTAATAAATCTCACGGTGCCTTTCGGTTGGTTACACCATTGATTCTCCCAGAGATGTCCACAGTTAAGAGAGAACAGTAGTTTTTGTATATAGCTCACCCGTTTGTTACACTGTGTTAGCCTATTCTCCTCAATTTGTTCTAAGTAGGCCTTATATACGAGTGACGAAGTATCTGAGGATAAAATGTGTAGAAGATAGTTAACACTATTAACAACTGCGAACAATTTACAAGATGTTCGACCTAACTCACACAAAACAGCCGCATTAGCGGCTCTAGAGTGAACCCCTAAAACACTTTTGCAAAATTTAAGGTGAATTTTCTCTATCTCATTAACATTTCGTATAGTGGATTGAATATCCTCCGAACAGTGGTTCGTATAACCGACCCACACTTCGGAACAATAAAGAATTATGGCCTGTATGAATGTATCAAATAATTTACAGGCAAGTTCTGGTTTTAGTTCTAGGATATCCGTGGCTTGCCTCATGGCAAACATGGCTTTGTTTGCTCTAGAGTTAATTTATTACGATAACGTTTGTACTGTATAGTATTTTCCAGAGTTTTGTTGGGCAAATGAAGTCTGTAGGGTCTCCCGTATAGATGTCAGAAGACTTGGTGTTATCCAGGGTTTGATAATCTTTATTTTCGTTATAATTGAGAAACACTCGTTGTAAATAATATTGAATCTGTTAGAAAATGATTGCATGGCGTTATTGACTTCTGTCTCGTCAGGTTCAAGGCTCCAGACGGTTTGCTGATACCGGTTTGCTTTATTTTATCTTCGAAGAGAGTTTTCCGGTCAGTGTTTATTAGACGATATTCAATGTTCTGGGTGTTGGGAACGGTAGAAGTCGAACACTTACTAATATGGAAGACTGGAAAGTGATCGGAGATATCAGAGAAAAGGACACCGGAGCAAATATCGTCTTCGTGGAAGTTGGTAAAAATATTATCAATCAGAGTAGCTGAATGTGATTTTAGACGAGTAGGCTTTGTTATTTTTGGGAAGAAATAAAATTACTTCAGGGTTTCATAGAATTGTTTTGTTGGGCAATGGATTTGTGCTTCAAATAGATCGATATCAAAGTCCCCATTATTGTACAATTTTTCTTTTCGGGTTTTAAGATCTTTAACAATTGTACTAGCTTAGTGTTGAAGTAATCTACATTTTTATTAGGTGGGCGATAGATTATTTCTATCACATGCGAAATGTTCCTGTCTATTAGTTCAAGGAACAAAGACTCATATTCGTCGTTGCAGTCGGAATGTGAGAGATCCTTTCGGATAGAGCAATTTGTTATGTCATCTCTAATATATAAGATTACCCCACCCCCACTTTTGTTTTTTCCTGGATAATGGAAACGGTTTATAACCGGGGATGTTGTAGAGCTCCTCAGTCGCTGGATCGAGCCAACTTTCAGATATTGCGATAGCAGAAAACTTATGACGTAGGTCGTGCAGTAAACTGATAATTTCTGTGTAATGTTTTTTAAGACTTCTTGCATTAATGTGAAGCACTGAAAGCACAGACGTATCCGAGGATGAAGATGACATTAAGACTGACTTTGCTTCATGTTCGAAGTAATACTTAGATTGATGCGTATTAATTTGACCAAAGTGTGTATTTTCACCCTCCGTGTCATCGGTGATATAACTGGAGTGATCAGGAATATTCAACTGCAAAGGACTAAAGCACTTGGTTTCAAATCCAGCGAATAAGGAGTCACAGGTTAAATTAGAATCTGCTCCGATGTCCAATTCATCCACATCCGAGAAAGGCAATTCATTCCATAAATTCATCGAGGTAGTACCAGAATAATAATCTATAAAATTGTTCCTACTGCATTTGTTTTGAATGTGTAATAAATAAATATCTGGTCTAATTGTGGGATACATGCACAAAATACAGATCACTAACATGTATGACTGAAGTATACAGAGATACATTTCGGTGTTACAAAAACATGGACTGAACATATACAGGATCAGCATATATCTGCTACTGTCAAGTTTTGTTATTTTCATGTGAAAATATTTATAAAAGAAAAGGACAAAAAGAGCTTTACAGAAATAAACGGAGAACAGCATGAACTTGGACATGAATGCGAGTAATGAGCTACTCAGGAAAGGAGTGTCTTGTAGACATTCATTTTTGTACCAGTGAACAAGGTGAACAGCGTGATTGTGTAGGCCTACATAGAGACGTGCGTGCGAATACAATAAAAGGTGCTGGATATGTTGGACGTGTTTGGAATGTTTCTGCCGCGCAGAATATATACAAAACAATATACCAATCTGATCAGGACTCGATTGGTCAATTACCAATATACGAGTTGTCAGAGCATTTCCATCATAGCTCTCGAGATTTGTATCTAATACCGCTTATGCCGGTGCAGGGGCCGTGTGGTTATATCATCCAAGTTGCCACATGAACAGGTACAATAAAAGCGTACCTGAGATACAACACATATCACGAATCGTTAGATTCTTGCTATGTGCTTTAGAATATGTTAACCGGAAGACTATACTGTGAAGTCATGTGACTCTGTCAGTATGTCGGCACCTCTTCCCACTTCCCTTATATGTGTTGTAATCTAACCCAAGCGGTTAAGTCCGTGCACTAAGATCTCACCTTGATCAGATTGAATAGACGAATATGGCTTTGAGATGATAGCCTGATAGCATACGTAAGACAATAAAACAGTGTACCTCAACATGAGGTTTCAAGGTAAAAAAAAGACAAAAAAAAGAAAGAAAACATACTGGAATAATTACGATAGTTATGAAACGATTGATTTTCGTCTATACTGTAGTTATAGAACAACAAGAGAACTCGAGGTATCGAGGAGAAAAAACTATACTGGAATATACGGTCAATATAGCCGGTATATATAAATATATATTATATATAGTATTGAGTATTATGCTATTTCATATATCGGATATTGAATTTAAGTGCACTATTGTATTTTTACATTGCAGAGAGGTCTATTTATACACAGATATATATTTATATATGTTACAGAAGCGACAAACAATGATATTTGAGCATATTGTAGATTTCGTAACAGTTGCCCGTATAGTTATTCAATATTGTTTTGCCGTTTTAACCAGTAAAAGGAATTTTTACACAGCGTGCACTGACTGTCTTCAAAGCATATACATACAAAGCACTGTGGTATATTTACATATATTAGCTAGAATGGTAGCTAGAATGGGTTCCCACAGTTATTAGAGATCTTTGTTTAAAATTGGCCACGTTATAGAAAAGTAATGTGGACTTATAAATGAATGCAGAATGCAAAGTCCAGTAAAACTAAGTTGTATTCACAATCATGTCTGTATACTTTGTGTACGTCCAGTCTGAAAGTATTGTCAGCAGTGTTGAGATTGTCTCTTTGGAATAGCAAATGAGTTTCATATTTAGTCTGATTGAATAGCTGATTCTGGGATTAGTTTTTCACCCATATACAGTTTTCCCTTCACAAAACGGACCTTTTCCCCGGCATTGAAGCTTTCGTTCATGTAGTCCCGAAATCTGTTTTTCACCATACGGTCTTCATAAATAAGGTCTTCCGTGACAAATATTCCACTGCCGTTCAGCAGTGTTCGGGCTCTGGTGAACACTTCATGTTTTTTCGGTCGGTATAGAAATTTTGCCAGGATGTGTCGGATTTGTCCTCTGTGTGGGCCGGTGCGGTGAACATTTTCAAGTTTTATTTCGGGTAAATTTAATTTGGGTTTTATTAGGTCTTTAGCTCTACTACATACAAGAGATATCATTCATGTGATGTTTCTTTGTTTATAGAGTTGATTGAATTTCTCATTAAAAATATCTATGTGAAATTTGGCAACACAATATATCAACAGCATATAGGTATTCCAATGGGTACTAATTGCGCACCCCTGTTGGCTGACCTGTATTATGACTATATGCAGGCGCTTTCAAAAACCGATCCATTCAAAGCCCGTTCCTTCTCATTCACCAAACGCTATATAGACGATCTTCTCGCTGTGGATAATCGCTATATAAATGACGCAATGAAGGATATATATCCACCTTCACTGGATTTGAAGGAAACTACAGATAGCCCTACAGGCACATCATATTTAGATCTCTATCTCTATAAAAATGAAGCGTGCCTTCTCTCTCGTCGATTTTATGACAAAAGAGATGATTACAATTTCGACATCGTAAACTATCTCTTTCTGGACAGTAATATTCCAGTGGGACCTGCATATGGCGTATACATATCCCGCCTAGTAGCATTTGCTAGATCCTGTGTTAATTGTGACGATTTCAATCAACGTCACAAAACATTGTTGCAGAAACTTATAAAACAGGGCTATTCTTCCAAGCGCCTCCACTCAAAGTTTCTCAAATTTGGCGATACATATCGCATGCTGATAGCAAAATACGAACGTAGCGTGCAAGATCTATGGCGCTACGTTTCGTAACTTGTGCCTAATTCCGCTTAACCCGGGGCTAGGGGCCGTATGAACCCATGTACTTTAAGATCCTCATGGTGCTCATATGAACAGACACAATCAAAGCGTGACTGAGATACACCATTCTCTAGATAACGACTTTAGAACGATTATTATGGATTAAGAATACTGATCAGCGATACGGATTTTATATTTTTGGAACATCATGATGCCTTGTCGGCATCATTGAAAACTGTTGACCGCTTCTCTCTTGCAGGAAACTAGCCTATGTTTATGTATACTATGATTGTCTTTTTTGAATTTGGTGCTAATTACAAGCGTCTAATCCGTCATCCATAATTCAGCCGTCGTCCATTAGAGAATATCCGCGTCCATAATCCAAAGACCTATTCCATTTTCCATATAACAGTATTAGCACCAAATTCTAAAAGACAATCATAGTATACATAAACATATGCTTGTTTCCTGCAAGAGAGAAGCGGTCAACAGTTTTCAATGATGCCGGCAAGACATCAAGATGTTCCAAAAATATCAAATCCGTATCGCTGATCAGTATTCTTAATCCATAATATTCGTTGTAAAATCGTCATCTAAAGAATGATGTATCTCAGTCACGCTTTGATTGTGACTGTTCATATGAGTACCATGAGGATCTTGAAGTACATGGGTTCATACGGCCCCTAGCCCCGGGTTAAGCGGAATTAGACACAAGTTACGATACCATAGATCATGCACGCAACGTTCGCATTTTTTTTATCAGCATGCGATATGTATCGCCAAATTTGAGAAACTTTGAGTGGAGGCGCTTGGTGGAATAGCCCTGTTTTATAAGTTTCTGTAACAATGTTTTGTGACATTGATTAAAATCGTCACATATAACACAGGATCTAGCAAATGCTACTAAGCGAGATATGTATACGCCATATGCAGGCCCCACTGGAATATTACTGTCCAGAAAGGGATAGTTTACGATATCGAAATTGTAATCATCTCTTTTGTCATAAAGTCGACGAGAGAGAATGCCCGCTTCATTTTTATAGAGATATAGATCTAAATATGATGTGCCTGTAGGGCTATCTGTAGTTTCCTTCAAATCCAGTGAAGGTGGATATATATCCTTCACTGCGTCATTTATATAGCGATTATCCACAGCGAGAAGATCGTCTATATAGCGTTTGGTGAATGAGAAGGAACGGGCTTTGAATGGATCAGTTTTTGAAAGCGCCTGCATATAGTCATATTCATCAGAGAACAGATATAGGTCAGCCAACAGGGGTGCACAATTAGTACCCATTGGAATACCTATATGCTGCTGATATATTGTGTTGCCAAATTTCACATAGATATTTTTAATGAGAAATTCAAGCAACTCTATAAACAAAGAAACATCCCATGAATGATATCTCTTGTATGTAGTAGAGCTAAAGAATGCTTATGGCTTCCGACATTAATATATCTACGATCAGTTTTCTTGAACACAGATACTATTAATGAACCTAGACGGTCAATAAGGTCCTGATGAGGGATGGTAGTATAGAGAGTCGAAAAATCCCATGTGGATACATGTCTGTACGGTATGTGACCTTTAGCATCAAGTTCTTCCGTAAGACATTTTGAGTTTTTCAATATCCACATACATTCAACGCCAGAGTTCTTGAAAATAGTGGCGCAATACCTTTCCCAAAATGCTTTTACCTCCTGAAGGGCCCTCGTCAATAGGGTTGAAAGAAGCTTGTTGGTGCAGCTTCTAGAACCAGCTATGAATCTAGCTTTGTATGGTGATTTATGCATTTTGGGAGTCCAGTATATTTTTGGTATGTCGTCATGATTGGTTGGAAGACAAATACCTCTTTCCCTGAGAAACTTTTTGTGATTGTTAAATAAATCTTCCAGAGTAAATGCAGGTTGGGAGTAAGTAGACGTATTTGATGAAGATATGTCTACACTCAATTCTTTAACCAGCACCTGGTAATAGTAATATTTACATATGAATATTATATTATTCGGAGCTTTGTCTGCTGGGACTATGACGAATTTACTCTGGAGATTTGCTAGAACTTCTTGCGAATTGAGGTTTCTCAGTACTTGTTTTGCTTGGGGAAGGGTACTTCTGTCAATATGGCGGATTGTTTCAACGACCTTGCTGTTGGTGAGGTCCAGCCAATCAGCGAGTGCTGTAGGTTCAACTTTTTCTCGCTTAGACCAATCAATAACGTACTGTTCCAATGTAGACAGGACTATATTCTGGTCGGCCTTCAGATTTATTCTTCTTGGCTCTCTATATTTAGTTCCTTTCATCAGGAGTAATTTCAGATCCTTATCACTCACCATATCAAGAGCACCAGTCACAATATGTTTGCATGGTGTATAGATAAAGTTCGATGATTCACAATCACAACTATAGCCTCCTGACGTGTATAAGTTCCAGTCAAACTCCTTGACAGCGTTGGAGTAATTGAATATTTTGGGTGGCTATAGATTTAGTATACTTATATGAAATGCAAGGAGGTTCTGTGAACTTAAAATAGTTTGGTACAGCGTTGCGTACCTCTGGATCATTCAGGATTCGAGGTAAATTAATGATGTCCAGTCCTTTATCTAAGTAGTTGAGTTTCAAGAAAAGCCGATCTTGAGATGTTTCGATTATGTTCACTGGACGATACAACCGAAAATACGCTATATCTTGACATACTTTACTGATTTTTGGTGATATTATATTTCCTGAAGACGCAGATTGTTGTATATCTCTGGGTATTTGATCTAAAGCTCTCAGAGGTAACGCATACAGAACTGTACGTAAGCTATGTATACTATCGGGTGTGTTAGTTAAACCCACTAAGTAATTTAAAGTGATATAATCGTGAATCATCGAACTATTAAACTTTCGCCAACCATGGCTGCGATGTCTCCGTTGATGAGGTTTAAATAGTTGGGTAATGTTGGATATATTTGAACGGCGGTTTGTAGCATTGCCGAACCCACTGACATTATCATTTAAACCAAACGGAAACACTGACCCAAGTTCTAGCATCCAGAATAATTTCCGCTCTCGGATTTTTCTCTCAAATCCAAAGGGGGAATCCTTAGTAGATGGATAGACGACGTCTACGATCTGAATACTAAAGTTATCCCAGCCGTGGTCGGGTCCGGAAAAATGTTTACCTATAAGCAATTGCTTTTTCCTAACGGATTTTCTGTGACCGTTCACCCTAAAATGGAGTCTTTGGGTGGTCTTGCCAACATACTGTTGACCACACTTACAGGAAACTAAATAAATACAGTTTGTAGTAGAACAACTAAGATCAACATACGAGTTATCAGAATATGAGTTACCAGTTAACGCGGAACTAAATGAAGCTGAACTATTAAAGAGTGGACACGTGAGACATCCACTATGTCCACACTTAGAAATTTTGAAATTATTACATGTAGAATTCGGTGCTAAATATGGAATAGGCCTTTGGATTATGGACGCGGATATTCTTTAATGGGCGACGGCTGAATTATGAATGACGGACTAGACGCTTGTATTGTATAATTTGTCTGGCGTTTTCATCCTTGTTCTCACCAAGTCCACCGAAACGCAGATTGAATGAGCGGCTATAGCGCTCAGTGTCGAGTACACGTTCCTTCAGTTTTGCATTTTCCGATTCCAGATTTTCGATTTGTTTTTTTTTTAGATCATGAATAATTTTGTTTTTGTCGGACTGTTCTTTTCGGAGTGGTTCAAGCTCCTTACCGTTAAATTCTGCAGATTTTTGTAGATCTTCTTGGGGTTTTTTCACAGCTATCAAACGTTCAAGGAAATCCTGATGCTTGTTTTCAAGTCGATGTAGAGAATGTTGTATGTCACTTACTTATTTGTACATGAATTCTTCAAATTTCCTTGCTTGAGTATTTTCCGAGCTGCCCAATTCAGCTGACATTGGTGGAGAGTCTTTCTTCTGCGGAGCTTGCTTTTTGTCGTCTTTTCTCCCCACATTTGAAGATTTAGAGAAGAAATTCGCACAGGCTGGAGTTGCAGGGTAAAGTAAGTCCCTGAGTTCGAGTGTGGTAGTACTATCTCAGTTGCTGGTTCAGTCAGGCAAAGAACGAATAGTCCGTAAAACAATAAGCCCGGGAGCTCGGAAAAGTACGTGTTACTCTCGCTGCATTTTAAACCCGAATGAGAAGTTATCATTGAGAAGTTGAAGCAACTCTATAAACAAAGAAACATCCTATGAATGATATCCCTTGTATGTAGTAGAGCTGAAAAATGCTTTATGGCTTCTGAAATTAATATATCGGCGATCAGTTTTCTTGAAAACAGATACTATTAATGAATTTAGACAGTCAATAATGCTGTTGAGTGATTGTAGTATAGAGAGCCCAGAAATGCCATGTGATTTTGAATATCCACAAGCATTCAACGCCAGAGTTCTTAGACAAGTGGCGCAATGTCTTTCTCAAAACGCTTTTACCTCCCGAAAGGACCTCGTCAACAGGGGTGAAAGAAGCTTGGTGCCAACTATGAATCTAGATTTGTATGATGATTAATGCATTTTGGTTGTCCAGTAGACTTTTGATATATCGTTATGAGTGGTTGGAATATCTCTTTCGTTGAGAAACGTTTTGCGGATGTTAAAAGAATCTTCAAGAATAAATGCAGTTTGAAAGTAAGTATACGTATTTGACGATGGTGTGCTGATACTCAATTCCTTAACCAGTACCAGGTAATAGTAATATTTTCATACGAATATTATATTTTTTTGGAACTTTGTCTGCTGGGACTATGACGAATTTACTCTGGAGACTTGCTACAACTTCTTGCGAATTGGTGTTTCTCAGTACTTGTTTTGCTAAGGGAAGGGTACTTTTGTCAATATTGTTTCAACGACCTTGTTCTTGGTGAAATCCAGCCAATCAGCGAGTGCTGTTGGTTCAAATTCTTCTCGCTTTGACCACTCAATAACATACAGTTCCAGTCCAGTCAGGAATATCTTCTGGTCGGCCTTCAGGTTTATTCTTCTCCCCTTGTGTTAATAATTATGTGATAAATATCCTACTGGCGGCAAAATCTTAACTTGCGCGATCTCTGGCGTTACGTTTCGTATCTTGTGTCTAATTCCGTTTAACCTAGGGCTTGAGGTCGTTTGAATATCATGTGTTTTACATCTCCGTGGTGTTCAAACAGTATAAATTAAAAAAAACTGACCGAGATATATACTCTGGAAACGATATGGAATACATTTAGATAAAGAATAATGGTCAATCATGAGGATTTTCTGTATAAAACATCTTCATGTCTTGCTGACATCATTGACAATGTATACGAAAACCACCCAAACAGTCGAAACTGTTCAAACGTAAGTCGTTTCTGTTATTTATCACCCCTATTTTCACCCAAATAATATAACATTCATATGTAAATATTACTATTACCAGGTGCTCGTTAACGAACTGAGTGTAGACATATCATCATCAAATACGTCTACTTACTCCTAAACAGCATTTACTCTGGAAGATTTACTTATCAATCACAAAACATTTCTCAGGGAAAGAGGTGTTTGTCTTTCAACCAATCATAACGACATACAATGTACCAAAAGTATACAGCACTCCCAAAATGCATAAATTACCATACAAAGCTAGATTCATAGCTGGTTCTAGACGCTGCAACACCAAGCTTCCTTCAACCCTATTGACGAGAGCCCTTCAGGAGGTAAAAGCATTTTTGGAAAGGTATTGCGCTACTATTTCTAAAAACTGACGTTGAATGTATGTGGATATTGAAAAACTCAAAATGTCTTACGGAAGAATTTGATGCTAAAGGTCACATACCGCACATACATGTATCCACATTGGATTTCTCGACTCTTTACTACAATCCCTCATCAGGACCATATTGACCGTCTAAGTTCATTAATAGTATCTGTGTTCAAGAAAAATGATCCTAGATATATTAATGTCGGAAGCCATAAAGCATTCTGTAGCTCTACTACATACAAGAGATATGATTCATGGGATGTTCTTTGTTTATAGAGTTGCTTGAATTTCTCATTAAAAATATCTATGTGAAATTTGGCAACACACTATATCAGCAGAATATATGTATTCCAATGGGTACTAATTGTGCACCCCTGTTGGCTGGCCTGTATCTGTTCTCTTATGAATATGACTATATTCAGTCGCTTTTAAGAACCGATCCATTCAAAGCACGTTCCTTCTCATTCATCAAACGCTATATAGACGATCTTCTCGCTGTGGATAATCGCTATATCAATGACGCAGTGAAGGATATATATCCACCTTCACTGGCTTTGAAGGAAGCTACAGATAGCCCTACAGACACATATTTAGATCCATATCGCTATAAAAATGAAGCGGGCATTCTCTCTCGTCGACTTTATGACAAAAAAGATGATTACAATTTCGATATCGTAAACTATCCCTTTCTGGACCGTAATATTCCAGTGGGACCTGCATAAGGCGTATACATATGTCGCCTAGTAGCATTTGCTAGATCCTGCGTTAAATGTGACGATTTTAATCAACGTCACAAAACATTATTGCAGAAACTTTTAAAACAGGGCTTTTCCACCAAGCGCCTCCACTCAAAGTTTCTCAAATTTGACGATACATATCGCATGTTGAGAAGAGCGAGAAGAAGTTGAACCAAAATACGAGCGTGGCGTGCAAGATCTATGGCGTTACGTTTCGTAACTTGTGTATAATTCCGCTTAACCCGGAGCTAGGGGCCGTATGAACCCATGTGCTTCAAGATCCTCATGGCGCTCATATGAACAGGCACAATCAAAGCCTGACTGAGATACATCATTCTCTAGATGACGAATTTACACGATTATTATGGATTAAGAATACTGATCAGCGATACGGATTTTATATTTTTGGAACATCATGATGTCTTGTCGGCATCATTGAAAACTGTTGACCACTTCTCTCTTGCAGGAATCTAGCCTATGTTTATGTATAGTATGATTGTCTTTTTGAATTTGGTGCTAATACAGTTATATGGAATATGGAATAGGTTTTTGGATTATGAAAGCGGATATTCTTTAATGGACGACGGCTGAATTATGAATGACGGACTAGACGCTTGTAATTCATATGGAAATAAAAATAGCAAAACGCAGTAAATTGTTTTGATAAATGATAAATGTGGTGGCCAGAGAAACCCGTGGCACGAGGCAGTTAACTCTACCTGGCCTAGGCGATTGGAGGCCTACCAAGGACTGAGGAGGAGCGACTTCACTCCCCTCCTCCCGCCACACACATTCCCTACATATTGTTCGTATTCCCTGAGCCAGGGTTTCAAGCTCTACCAGAACATGTGAAGAAAATTTAAAATGGCAGCTTTGGTGACGTCTAAGTGACGTCATATGCTAAAAATGCGTTTTTTTGCTGATTTTTCGACGCGATTTTCTGATTTTTTTATTTATGCTGTTTGATCTTACAAAATTGTACAGTAAATCTATTAGAAAATAATAATCTCATGTGAAATAAAACCATTTTGGGCACTTTTATGCACAAAAAGGCAAAACATTTGAAGAAAAACGGCGAAAGCGCAACTTTGAAGACATACCCTCATGTCCGCCTTTTTGAATTTTCCCATTATCCTCTATACGCTATCAAGTTAGTTTTGGAGATCGTGTAGAAATGCTGGTAGAGTGGGTTCATAACGATTCAATTACCAACTCCAGTCCTAGTAGGAGATAAATGACTTACCCGATGCAAATATGTCATGAAGAACGTTGAGACAAAATTCCTTTGATCCGTCATCGTCATGAACCTGACTATAGTGAGTTTTGAGGTACCACTCTGCGTCAAATGACCGGCCATAATATTTATCTCTCCCTGTCGCTATTAGAATGATTATACTAGACTTAACTATATCCGTTTGTACGTACAAGTGTGTTCGACAATCGCGTCTGAAGCTCTAAAAAACGCTGGATGTTTTACGGTGGAAAAGCGCGCATGCGCATGAGCTATCTTATTCCAGCCTTACGAACATCGAGGAGTGACACGTTGTGAAATGTGTACCACTTTGTGTTGATATCACCCAATTATGTAACCCAATTGCATTTATTAAATCTTCACTTGTAAAGCCTTTGAACAGCTTAAATTGTGTCTACCGTACTATATCTTGTGTTATTGTATGTTCAGATTTACTAGAGTCTGCCATTGGCTTTTTGAATCACAGTACACGCCATACTTGTATTTTGACGTGTAATATCCACAAACCTGTGCTCCTGGATATTTTACAAAGTAGTATTATTCAAAACAATAAATACATAAACTTTTGACACCTAACAACTACTGCAATTATTGTGCATTGCAATTATGACATAATACAGTCATATAATGTACATGTATATTAAGTTTACTGGAGTTATAACGTTAATTTATTATGTTAAACGCATCAGGGTAAATCAGATCTGTCAAACTGTAGCAATGGAGCTGTTTGTCTTCTCTTGCACGGTCTGGCAGACATTTAGAACGACAGGTTAACGGATGTCGTGAGAAAGCATACGTTCGGCTTCATGGGCTCGTTAGTATGCATTTGTTGAAGTATCTATATATCGGTTATAATCCCTGATAGAATCTGTTAGGCATATGATGATATAATATGACAGATTGGAGTACTGTATTTACGCCATACACATTTCCCCTTATAAGTTTCTCAGTGGCCTGTAATTTACATTAAGCGAGTGTTCTGCTTTCCATACTGATTTCGCGGTCAATCAACACAATGATTTTAATTTTACAGTACATTTCTAAGTTCAGTTCAGATCTTTATGAGTGCTATATTATGGAGTAAATAAGTAGCAAATAAAGAGCAAAGGGAGATATAAAAATAAAGAATAGAGTGAAGGATATTGTCTATGTATAAGTTCTCCTGTCTATTTTAGTAAGTACATTGCCCTTGTAATCGAATGGTGGATTCCTTCGTATCCCTCCGTACGCACAAAGCCGCCCAGAAAAAATGGCAAATCCGAGCGAGTCCTTCCTGAAATCTTCATCTGTAACCGAGCTTGGAGTGTGTATCGGGATACAGAATGGCAGGCTACGTCCTACTTTGCGCGAAAGTCAAAGGATCATATTCTGTATTAAACAACCGTCAGTTCGTTGACATCTCAACGTATCGCATCTGGTCTGTTTTGGGTTTAGTATTCTGTAGTTAAACAGTCTCGTCCTGGGGCGTTATTACTCAGTGCGATGTTTTTATAATTATTATCATTATTCGTATTCTGTTCGGGTCTGGTCCGTCTGTGGTCGTCAGCGTTGTATCTGCATCACAGGAAAATAGAAGAGTATATGTAGAGTTCGTGTATTCTGTTTCTCTTTTTATGTAACACTTAGAGATATCCTCATCTCACAGACATGCGTCGTCGTGCCCAGTCACACAGGATAAATAGCAATAAATAATTTGGTAAATATATTAATAAATATCTAAATAAATATAATAGTCATTTCGAGTCAATAAACAGCCGAGTCCATATTTGTTAATGGTCATAGAGTATTGGTAGGGCAATGGGATAGACGGCCCTCAGTATCAAGGTATCTCTGCTACGACTATTTCCTGTATTTTATTTTTCATGCATTTATTTAAATTGGACGTGGATTTTTGTGGGAGAATGGAACAGACGGTCAGCAGTGAACAGCATTGATTGATTGAAATGTGATTCTTAGGCCGCTTCCATACCGATATCTCGGCCTATCAACACAATGCTTTATTTGCATTTCATTATACATTTCTTTTTTCAGTTAGATTTATCAGCACTATAGCTTAAAAGAATTAACAAAAGATGGAGAATTAATTAAACGAGTTATATAGGCGTATATAGTCCATATCTACCTGTTGAGAAGGAAACAATGTAGCCAGTTAAACAATAATTAGTACAGCTCACCAAACAATCAAAAAAATACAAAAACGTATGGACGGCACAGTACTTACAGTACATAACAAAAATGACAAAATCTAGATTTCTAAATCTGCTTTCACTTTTTTGGTCAAATAAAAACCGTTTGGCAACCGTTACAAACAAGAACATTTTAGTCGTAGCACGTCTGGGGTTTTTTCTGTTAAAATTGTAATCGACGTTCGAAGTCCAACGACGATTTCGTGCTTAAATGCTCACAGCACTTTTTCTTTGTTTTTGGGGTCGATGGTGAGCAGCTGAATTCAGCCCGTGTTAGTATTTTCTTTAGATTAGATGTCTGTCTTTTTCTGTTTATAATGTTAACAACTTGGAAGGATTTAACCATCCTCTCAATTGACAATAGCAAAAGATTTGTTGTTGCGAATTATAGCGCAGAAATTGTGATTGTTTGTACGTATTGATAAACGAAATAATATCTTCAGGTATTCACTCTTCGGTGTTCCACGGTCAGCAATGTTAAAAGAGAGCGTGTAGTAATTACTCCCTCGGGATAATCTCTATGGCGTAAGAACAGTTTCAGTTCACTCATTCTTTGGTTCCGTAAGTCGTGGGTAATGGCACAAAATTCACTTATCGAAATCAAATGGTACCTGTGTTTTAGTACACCGGGTGTGACATAACTTAAACGGAAGGTTCTGCTTTTATCTGTAGACTTGTAATAAAAGATGGTGATACTCTTGCCGTTTCAAGAGAACGTCAAGGAATGCCCTTTTCTGCACTTTGCTCCATAGTAATTTGGATATCTGCATCGAAGTTATGCCAAATTGGATGAAGATTAGCGATATCTCAAAAGAGAAAACAATCGTCCAAATAACGATTGAAGGATCTGAGTATATGCTCTTTCGTCTGGACGCCAAAAAGAGTTTCAACATCCGTATACAATTGCTTCTCTAAGTATCATGATACACGGATAGCGTCAGTTGGTGCAAAGTTCGTGCTCATGGCTGTGCCAACGATTTGCTTATTTTCCATGGCAAATATGAGAAACTATTCAGAGAAACGTTCATCGGTTTGGCGAGGATAGTTTTCGGCTTTTATTTCTAGTTCATGCAAAATATTGATGTATATATTGATAACATCAAAAGAGCAGAATATTGCATGATTTTGAATTTCGTCTGGAATGTGGTTCAAGAAATGTATGTCATTCCTAACATACGAGGGTACAAATTTAATATATGGTTTAAGGAGAATATCAACTAGGTTACTCAATCTGCTTGTTTGGTGAATAGGTCCAGCTATAACAGATATGAATGTTAGATCGACAGGATCCGAATACTGGATATATGCAAACTTTTGTTCTCTGATGCCTACAGCTCCAGCTGCAAATTTATGGATTTTGAGTATACCATATATTTGACTGGTCCTAGATACAGATTTGAGGAGAAAGCTTTCTTCGGTTGGGTTAGTTCCTTCCAACGAGTCATATTTATAGTCTTTTGTCCACATTGTCAGGAATATATTGGAATGTGCAATTGCCGTTAACAATATTTAGCTCCATAGTATTTTGCATCCATTACAACTATAGTTGATCCCTTGTCAACTTCTTTGATAATGACATCATAGTTATTGCTTAATGAGGCCAGAGCTGTAGATTCGGATTTGTTCAGATTTGTGCGAATTCTTCTACTATTTGTTTTATATTGGGGCGACTGTTAAGAAAATCAATGAACGTACTCTCCGTGGATTGTGAGTCTCTTTTTTTCGCACCACAAAGGTGTTCACTACATGTATTTCGTTATCACAATAAAACTCCCGAAGTCTGAGTTTCCTTGCAAGCCTGACAATATCACTCTTAAGTTCGTTTTCGTTTGATTTTGGGGTAGGAGTAAATTTCAAACCTTTACAGAAAAGAGACTTTTCTCCCTCCTCTCGCAGGCGTTGTGGGAATTGGTCTTCTCCGTGTTTTCTTGCTTGGCCTCTCTCTAAAAAAATGGGGCATTGGTATGTTATTGGGGCGCACGTCCATGTTGTCAGGTCTTTGGTAATGCGGTCGGCGGTGAGGAGTGTATTGATGATTACATTGCGGTGACGATTCTTCACGGTTAGGTGACCTGGTGCTGTTTAATGGTGGTGGTTGAGTTGGTGTCTGTATCGCTGCATCTGAGTACATGTAATCACGAGTTATGTTGCCATTACGGTTGTTGTTATGTCACGCGTTGTGGATTTCCGTTGAAATGCCGGTGTAAATTGGGATTTTACCGGACTGGGCGTTCGGCTCTCTGTTTGACTTTATATCTGGATTTCTCTTATTTCATTGTGATAGTTGGTAATGAGTTTGTAAACCATTATCGGGTGGTGAGAAAGTAGATTCCCTTAAAAGCTCTGTTGTTGCTAGATCCTCAAACCATACTTGCTTTGTAGACCAAATATTTCTATACCACTCTTCTTCTTCAAGGATTTCACCATAGCCAAATTTAAGTAAATTTAGCTTGAACAAGAATATTTTGTACACCGTGTACCAGGTTGCTCATTATATATAACGAAGGTGGCAATTTGATATGAATTATGTCGCCAACAAAGACAGGTGTATCAATAATTTCTGGGACTAATCAGTTTCGTCAAACCAGAAAAACTATCCTCCAATATTCCCATAGATTAGTTTCACATAAACTGAGACAAAAATGAAATGCAAGCGTCCAGTCCGTCATGCAATATCCATCCGTCGTCAATTACAGAATCTCCCCGTTCCTAATCCAAAGACCTAATTCATATAACCGCATTATCACCGATTTAAAACAAACATAGTTTAGATAAACACTGGTTAACTTCCTGCAAGAGAGAAGTGGTCAACAGTTTTGGATGAAGCCATCAAGACATTATCTTGTTCAGTATTCCTAATAAATATGATTTTAGTTGTAAAGTTGTTATCTAGTGACTGGTGTATCTCAGTAACGCCTTCGTTAAGCCTCTTGAGATGGACATCATGATAAAGTACATGGGCCGCAAGCCCCGGTTAAGCGGAATTAGACACAAGTTACGGAACGTAACCGTATAGATCTTGCGCGCTAAGCTCGTATTTTGCTATCAGCATGCGACATGTATCTTCTAATTTGAGGAAATTTGAGTGGTAGTTTAGTCCTATTTCATAAATGTATTCAATAATGTTTTGTGACGTTGATTAAAATTGTCACCTTTTACACATTATCTAGCAAGTGCTACTAGGCGAGATACATATACGACATGCAGGTCCCACTGGAATATTACTATCAAGAAAGTGCTAGTTTACGATGTCAAACTTGTAATCATCTCTCTTTTAGTAAAGTAGACGTGAGAGAATTCCCGCTTGATTTTTATATCAAGGTAAATCTAAATATGACGTGCCTTTAGGGCTATCTGTAGTTTCCTTTGAAGGTGGTATATTCCTTCGAAGATTGGTATGCAAGACATTGTGATATAATATTCTATATTTCGACTGTGATTATGCAATGCAAATGAACAGTTAAACTACACAGTCGATTATATATACAGACAAGCAAAGATGGTGTTAAAACTACAAGCGAGCGGCTAACAAACAATGATCGAACAAAGTTGGGAGTTGCATACTACTATATCACTGAGTAACAATTCAGTATCATAATTACAGACAATGAATTTCATGTTCGCCTAAAGACCATGAGGTCCTTAGATGTCATTATTCCATAGTTTAGTTTGGCTGTTTATGCTTTCAAGTGTAAAACATGGAATAATGATTGGAGCCACCTCAGTGTTTGTGTTTTTCCCCAAAACACAATCATCTAGAAGGAGTTCAGCATAAACAGTCCCCTCGCCTTGAAGCTCAGTGATCTCATTTGCGATAAATTTGAGGTTTGTGAAACATTCTTCAGTCTCACGATTGTTCTCCGCATACACGGTGACCTGTATCAACTTTATGCAGATAACAGTGGATTCGACTAGGTTTGTGCAGTTTTGAGCAGATATGTCTTTCACCGCATCAAATATCGGAACCTGGGCACCTTTTTTCTTGTGGTCGCGCATTTATGTGCAGAACAGTAAGGTCTTCAGCGTTTTCATTCCCATGAATGACGTTCCAGCAACGTGATAAATACCGTTGTTATCTTCTTGGTTGAATGCAAGCAGCGCATAGTTGATCAATGCCCAGATTAAGTCAACTTCTATCCGTCTCGGCCGTGCACTTAGTCCGCATGTTACCAGAGCATAGCGCATGTACATCAGAAAATGAGAAAACGTCGGCGTCACCTGATTCTCAGCCAACAATTCGGGCAATGTTATCGGTGGCTGCTTTGGGTCGGAATGCCGGGACACAGCACATAATGCCAAATTTCATGTTTGCCTGGTTTAATGTTCGATCCGAGTGTACCTGTGTCATCTAAATATAAGACGCACTCTGCCGACAAATCAGACGGGCAAGCATGGCAGTTCTGTATACAGGATGGCTATGAAGGGAGAGAATACAATGAAGTGGATATATCCCCTTTTTATCTCATTGTTTCTTCTTCATCATGAAGAAGTTCCTGGATGATTGTTAACTCAATGGCCATATTTTCGTGCATATGCTGCGTTTCAGCGCCTCCTACCGTGCCTACCATCTCTTTTTTGGAAACGGGTATAGCGTTTCCACCTTCCAGTTCGCATTTGTGCATGACAGCAATTGTCTCATAATACGTGTTTGTTTTCCCATCCAGACGTTTCTGTTTTACCAGTCGCATATCACCGGTCAACGTCTTTTTTCTTTCCCTTGTTCATTATGAAGAATGTCCTCGCCCCGTATAACTGCCACCTTTAGAGGCTGGCCTTTCTGTGACCCTTTCGCGGTAGAAACAATAAACTTGGCATAGCCTTGGTGTTTGCACTTTGTTGTGCCTGTGAACTATTTGCTGTTTCTTATCCATGAATCTTTCTTTACCTCGTTGTTGTATTTGAAGATCAAGACACCTCATTTGTATTAAAAATGCGACTAACTTCGTCAAAACACACGTTTGCGTATTCTTTCAGGAATATTCTGTGAAATGCTCCCCTGCGCAGCTATATTCTTTGTTAGTTATAGACAGAAAGAGTGAAGGAAAACGTGTGACGCGATGATACACTCTAGGAATAATCATCGGCGATATCTTCCGAGCAGGAACAATCATCAATGTTGTCGCTGTCCGCCACCATGTTCATTCCTCTTGCACTCTTCCTGTATTTCATCATTATATATTGGTATTGCCACTGGTGTGTTCACCCCAACTTTTCTCTCTTCCATGCCGGTCTTCGTCGCACTGTTTGCTATGAACTTCACGATTATGTGATATTTCGGTCGTGTAATACCATCATTCTTGTCATTCTTCTACGTACCCCCCATGTCTTTCCGATTCAATCAACCTCCGATCACCATCGTTATGATCATACTATTTTCCTCACGCCATCCAGTGGGTTCCAGTGTCACTGGGTTCCGATGTGTTTCATAGTCACTTGGGTGTGAATCGCAAAGGCGCTCTTCTCGTAGAATGAAGTTTGCGCCTATGTTCAGCTGTTTCAATTGGGGTACGGATCACCGCTTTTCTATTCTTTTCGTCTATACAGGGATCTATACCTGCCCGATTTTCCACTTTGCGCTCACATTCCTCTTCGTTTTCTTCAGCCCTGTCCTACTCACTTGGAGTAAACCGTTCCGGGGCTCTTCGCATAGACCGAAGGCTATGGCTATTCTCCTGTGTTTCTTTTTTGTTTGTCATCAATTATCTTTAAACTCTGTTCCGCTGTTATGGCTCTCGCATTTTACATCGTACGTTTTAGTCCATCGGCTGATTCCTAATTTTTCAAGGTTGCTGCACCCCTCCTCAATCTTAGGTATATGATTTTTTCTGTTCATTTGGCCTATAAACTTATGAATTCAAAAAATACTCCTCAGACAAAGTGTCTGACAGACAAAATTTTCATTTTCATTTTTCCAGGTTCATGTAGATTGAAAAACAGTTTGTCTGTTTAGTAGATGGGTTTTGTCATGCGAAATATCTCTCTGTATTAATCCAGTCTGGTTTTGTATATCCAGCCCCTCTCTGGGAATGACCGCGGAGCAGAGCCGACGAATTAACACGGACTGTTGAGTTAACCTGGAGTGTGGTCTGCTATGTCAGAGAACAAAAAAAAATTGTCATAATCTCAGATTCACTGTCATGCCTTCATCCCGCATATGAATATTTTACAATTATATGACCGGAGATTTGACCAACAGAATGATATTTTGTTTAGTTGGTTGCCCAGTCATAAATATTAATGTATATACAGGCTTTAATGTGTTGTGTTAATCACAATTATATTGTTGGTTGTTGGCTAGACAAGGTTTTTATTTGGTCGTCGCTATGTATCTAAAATATGTCTAAACGCGATGCTAAACCTGAATTCCCTCTAATTTGAGAAGTAGCGGTGAATATTTGGACAAGGATGGGAGCAATATCGGCAATATTACGGACTGTCATTACTAGCTGGTCTGGTCTTAAAATGGACGAGATGAGAGTTGATATGAAGACATTCGAGCGTTTTGGGGAGTTGAAAGTAACTGTTGATTCCCAATCCTCAACCCTGAATTTTTAATCCGACGAAATAACAGAGCTGAAAACTTTCAGTGATCCGGAAACTAAGGGCGGAGTATGAGGAACAGAATCATCAGCTGAAAGATCAACTAATAGCCACAGATATCCGCGACCGTACTTGTGCATTCACCGAATCCTAGTAGAATCACATTCGGGATGTGAAAATACATATGCCGTAATTAAAAAATTCTTCACGGACTACTTGAAACTAGACATCGAAACAGTTTTCGATGATGCCGGCAAGACATTATCTTGTTCAGTATCCCTAATCAATATGATTTTAGTTGTAAAGTTGTTATCTAGAAACTGATGTATCTCAGTCACGCTTTGATTAATCCTCTTGATATGGACATCATGATAAAGTACATGGGTCGCAAGCCCCGGGTTAAGCGGAATTAGACACAAGTTACGAAAGGTGACGGCATAGATCTTGCGCGCTATGCTCGTATATTGCTATCTGCATGCGACATATATCTTCTTATTTGAGGAAATTTGAGTGGAAGTTTAGTCCTGTTTTATAAGTTTATTCAATAATGTTTTGTGACGTTGATTGAAATTGTCACCTTTTACACATTATCTAGCAAGTGCTACTAGGCGAGATACGTATAGGCCATGCAGGTCCCACTGGAATATTAGTATCCAGAAAGTGCTAGTTTACGATGTCAAAATTGTAATCACCTCTCTTGAATGCCCGTTTGATTTTATATAAATGTAAGTGTAAATATGACGTGCCGTTAGGGCTATCTGTAGTTCCCTTCGAAGGTGGTATATTCCTTCGAAAATGCAAGACATTTTGATATAATATTCTATATTTCGTCTGCGATTATGCAATACAAATGAACAGTTAAACAACACAGTCGGTTATATATACAGACAAGCAAAAATGGTGTTAAAAGTACAAGCGAGCGTTTAGCAAACAATGATCGAACAAAGTTGGGAGTTGCATACTACTATATCACTGAGTAACAATTCAGTATCATAATTACAGACAATGAATTTCATGTTCACTAATAGAGACCATGAGGTCCTCAGATGTCATTATTCCATGGTTTAGTTTGGCTGTTTATGCTTTCAAGTGTAAAACGTGGAATAATGATTAGAGCCAGCTCAGTGTTTTGTGTTTTTTCTCTAAACATCA